>ML838402.1:58419-76488 GCA_009831015.1 Picea engelmannii | reverse complement strand
CCATTCTGCCATCTTCTCTTTTGATGTAGCATTTGCTTCCAAAAACTCTGAAGTGCTTCACATTTGTTGGTCTTCCTTTCCATAGCTCGTATGGAGTTTTATCAGTGTTGTTTCTTAGCATTACTCTGTTTTGAATGTGAACTTATAACCCTAAATTGCACTATACATGCTTCCCTGGCATCAGGCCAACTCATTGCCCTTCATTGCCAAAGCCATGTTGAACAGACTCTTTAAAAACCGCTTAAACCAAGTAACCCGCGCCCTAACCCACTGCTGGGCACGTTAGAATGTTGGCAGGCCTTATACTGCATGCGTTGGAACGTGGGCTAGCCCACTACAACAAGCGTTTACCTAACAAAGAAAAAAATCAGGAAAGTTTCCGTCGGGACGAAAAGCTTTGGGTCAGTTAACTGAAACTCCTAGCCATGCATGGCCGAGAGTTTTTCTAAAACCCTAGCTCCTTCTAGCCTATAAAATAAGGGGTAGGGGTACTATTCAAAAGAGGAAAATCATAGCAAAGAAACTCTGCCCAATTGTCGAATCCGTTTTGTCCCAACCCTTTAGCCTTTCCTCAAGCTTTAGGAGAATTCAAGCAAAGCAGTTGGAGGACAAAGAAGAGGAGGAGCCCAGGATTAGGATCGAGGAATAGTGGTCGGTCTCTATAATCATTGTAAGTTGATTCATCTTGAGATTAATAAAAAAGATACTTTTCCCATCCCAAATACATGAGTCTTATATGTTTTATGTGATTTTTGTTTAATCTCTAACCCTCTAGTAGAACAATAGCATGCATGTGTAGTTTTATCTTGATTGCAGGATCGCTTTTTGGAAGGAGCAGCAGAAGCAAGGGGATAAAGCTCAATGGAGGATCTACACCAACCGTCGATATAAAGGTTAGTTGGTTCTTCCCATGTGTGCATGTGAAAAAGGGTTTTAGATTTGGGGTAGAAGGTTAAAAGTAGTTTATGAAGGGTCATGATTTGCATGCAAGTTTAAGCCCTAGCTTGTTAGTCCGTAGGGTAGAATAACCCCACAACAGAATTGGCGACTCCACTGGGGATATTTACTCTTAGGGTTTCTGGATTTAGTTAAAGGTCTTTTGGATAGTTCAAAAAAAAAAAAAAAAAGTACAGTCTCTGTTTCTTTGTTTATTTAGTTGTCTGTTAGGTCAAAGCTAGCAGGGAACTTGGTTATCAATACCGGTTTTTTCCTTGACTGTTGCTTGACATTTATTCTCGGGACACACAGAGGTACACACGGCCTGCATAAGTCCTGCACACGTGTAACCTGTGCCCTAACCTTCTGTAGCCTGCGTTTGAACGCTTGTTGCAGAGGTTTCAGTAGCGTGTAGCTTTTAGAAGGCTTGAGAGGCAGTCTCCTCTTCCCTGTCAGAAGTTTACCTTCTCAGGGGGATTTCTGGATCCTGTCTGAGTCTTGTTGGTTTATCGTCTTGTGGTTTAGTCTGCCTTGTTGTGTTGGTTACTCTTTTCATTTGTTTTCTTTTTTGCAAATTTTTCTTTTCTGTTGAAGTGGTAGCATCCAAGCCTTTTAGAGACCCTATTTGTCAATACCAGAGGCCCTTTTTAGGTCTGGGTTGCCTGTGTGTTGTCTTATATTGACTTTTATACAGACCCACGACCTGTTTAAGGCTAGCCCGTGGGTACTCGCACTCTGTTGTAACTCAGCACACATGATGTATTGGTGACAGTCGCGGACTTGGTTGGTAGTTTTTTAGCTTGGGTGGGGCAGTCATCCCCTCCTTTGGTGAGAAGAACTCCTCTAAGGTGTGTAGAGTCTAGAGCTGCACCATCAACAAGTTAGGGAATATTATCCTTACCTTGTGTTGGTTAGTTGATGTTTTGATAAGACAAAAGAGAAAAAATATTTGTTTTACAGTTTTTAGACAAGTGTTAGAATCAGTGCCTTTTTTATTGCTTTTTTGCATTTTGTGCTCTGATTCTGTTGTGATCTACGCTTTAAGACAGAGTTTTCTTTTCATTCTCTTGGTTTTATTCTTGTCAACATTTTTCCTTGTTGCGTTATTTTGCAATGAAATAAAAAAAAAAAAAACTTGCCTCTTTTTCATTTTCTTCTTGGTTTGAAGATTGTGTTGTTGCGTCAGTAGCTAGGAAAGAGTCTTTTTGCATAAGTTTTTGCAGTACATTTAGAGTATAAGTAGCTCGCAGATCTGAGCGAAAGTGATTTATATTTACTGCATGAAATCTTAGTAAATTTGAAAAAGAAAAGAAGTCTTTCTTGTTGAAAAGTTGTTGGTTTTGCATTTTAGTAAAAGTTTTTGTTTCCAAGCATATTTTGTTTATTTTGATTTGAGTCTTTTTACACACCATCAGTTTCACTTTCGTACCTTGTGACTTAAAAAATCCCATTAAAAGCAACGCTAATTAAAATAGATTAGACTTTTTTGTTTGTAGGGTGCATACACTAGCTTAAGAATAGGGCCTTGGAATAGGTTGGAGAGTAAATTCTCCAAGGCCACCCAAACCAAAAATTGGAGTCTGTCAATAGGGAGTGTAGAAGTCCAATTACAGAAAGTTATTCAGGACCCCCCTCTAACACAGGGGCTAAAAACGAGGTCGCGTGAAGAAAGGTAGCGGAGATAACCCCTCCAAAGCTGGACCGAGCATTGTGGAGAACACATATCGAGGATTTGTTAAGGGATTCTGTCATTTTCATTTGCCACGGAGCTTCGTGGGTCTCAAATCTGTTCGAGGTCCTCAGTTTTCTTCCAGACCATTTTCTCTCGATACCCTTGACAGGTTTCGAGCTTGATACCCTGCTCATTGTGGTCTACCCGACTATCGACTGTACCCGCCTAATGACTGTTCACGTGCTGGAAAACTAGTTGCCAATCTTTTCTAGGGACATACACAGGTGACTGCGGGGGTATACTAGGGTACCTAGGACAGACATCGGGCCACGCTTTGCAGAGTATACCCAAAGGGTGCTTCCGTATTCGAGTTTCACTTGCACCGGTAAGTTGCTCTAGTGTTGGTTGTTGTAACTGTTCTTCCAACTAGTGTAGTGCTTGCTTGATTTATCTTCTAAGGGATTTCTTCTAGTGAGTGTTACTATTTGTTCATGTAGAATACCTTAGCGTGTGATGAATATTCTCACACAGTGGAGGATTCAGAGCTCCGCTGGTCACAAAGGCTTCTGGGCCTGTCGTCGGTTATACTGGAGCCACCCCCGCCACCATTGAGGCAGAAGCTAGACCATCAAGGGTCTTTCGAAGCAACTGGGGCTTTTTATCCTGAACAACTCCCAGAGGAATCAACCGCCAATCTTGGATCGGTTGAAACCTCAAACGCTGATACTTGGCCGAACATTATTGTGCCAATTCAATTTTACGAACGCCTATCAGTGCCTAACCCAATTATGGAACCAAATTATGTTACTTCAACTGGGAATTCTTCCATTCCCGTCACTATTGCTACCACAGGAGAAGCTTCTCCTAACTTGCCTTTGTCGGTGGTCCGGGCCACCATGGTCTCGGCCAAAACTACGTCGCACAGTGGACCGACCCCATCTATCGTGGTGGCCACACCTCCTTACACACCTAGTGCGACAGACCCTCCGTTTTCATATGGTATGCCTAGTTCAGGTACAAGTCCTGTACTCACTTCCCCCACTTTACAGACTTTGGGTCTGGGGGCAGGGAGCTCTAATGCTCCTCTGCAAGGTCAACTAGGGGGAATTCCTGTCCCTTTCAATGCTTTTCCTTACATTGTAGGTCATATCCCTCCTTCGTCCCCTTCTCTTAGTGGATTGCATCAGCAGTCTGCCGGGCAGCCTGCACACACGAGTTCATTTGGAGCTGGGAGTCAAGGAACACCTGCGCAAACTCTGTCGGTAGGTTCGTCGCCATTTGTTTGGAACAGGACGTTTGGTAATAACACTTTCGCATCCGCTGCTTTCCCATCAGGGCGAACACCCATTTTTGGACAGTCTACGTCGGCACAGGGTACTATTCCTGTGCTGGGGGCACATATACCAGGACCTTGGAACTCAGGTCAAGGATCCATTCCTTCCTCTGGAATGTCGTTCTGGGGTAATTCTTTCCACAGTCAATGGAACCCTAGACAAACTTCTATGCCTCTCTCCTCGGGACCAGCATGGGGTAATCCTTCCCCAAGTCCGTCAAACATGATGAACGCCCAACATCCTATGTCCTTCATGGGGAATCAGCCAATGATGTCTCCTCAGATGCAAAACCCTTACGCTGTTCAGGGCCACGGTTTCTATCAAAACCCTGGCCAACAGCCAAACTTTTCCTGGAAACCTAGTGCCAGTCAAACTCCAGGACCCTTTTATCCTAGCTATCAGCAGCAACCTAAACTACCTTTCTTGGCAACATTACACTTGCCAGATTTAACACG
The DNA here is from genome assembly GCA_009831015.1 of Picea engelmannii. Taxonomy (NCBI): domain Eukaryota; kingdom Viridiplantae; phylum Streptophyta; class Pinopsida; order Pinales; family Pinaceae; genus Picea; species Picea engelmannii. Next base: position 72,091 of record ML838402.1, on the reverse strand, counting down.
GCTGTTGAATGATCCTATCTATCACAATCCGCATTGGACTCCTATGTCGACGAAGTTTCCTTCGGACATCCCAAATTTTGAGGCCAAGCCTAACGAAGATCTAGGTGACCAGGTGACTACTTTCCACCTTTGGTGTTCATCTAACTCACTGAAAGATGACTCCGTCCAGTTGCGATTGTTTCAACGCACTCTTATTGGGAGTGTTGCGAAATGGTACATTGAGCTTGATCGCTCACGATACTCTTCTTTTGGCGAACTGGCGATGGCCTTCCTTAACCATTTTCAGTTACCTGTGAGATACGACATCGGCATAGAGTTGCTAGCCAATTTCGAGCAGACGACCGCAGACCATATCTCGGACCATATCCGAGAGTGGCGACGTCGAAAGTGTCTTATCAAGGTACCCTTCCCACTAGCATTCCTACTAGAGTGGTTCCTTAAGTCTTTAGTTTCGCAGTTATCCAAAGACGTTGTGACTTTACGGGTTTTCACCGAGGAAGATGCCATCATGAGGGCTCAACAGTTTGAGCTTATCTATTCTCAGTCTGGTCTATTGTACACCATCCTGCCAGATGCACCACGATCGATTCTGGATAAAACTAGACAGAGAGCCAGACCACATGCCGATGGTATAGTTGGTTCGGCACAAACTAAGCCCACTGAGCAATTGACAAAACAATTGCAGCAGTTATCTATACAACACTCAACAGCCAACCAGATTACTACTTTGGTTGCTCCTCCTACTCAAACATTGAAAGTACACTCTGTACAGATGACTAACCCAAAGGCCAACCAGCAACCCGAAGGGAAGAAAAAACAACGCAAGAAGGGTAAGGGGGATAAGAAACCAACTGATAATGTTGGCGAGGGCACTACCGAAAAATGGAAGGCGAGGTATCCATGCAACTTGTGTGCGGAAGACCACCCTAATCATCTGTGTCCTCGACTTGCGGAGGCCCAAAAGTTTGTCACACAGCAACAGCAGGCCATGTTGACTAATCCCTTTCAGCATGGGCAAAATTTAACCCAAGCCTCTACAAGCGCCGAGGTGGGCAGCCAAGAAAACTGCCCTCCCCCAAACAATTCATCTTCCGTGAATGTATATATGGTGAAAATTGATGCTTTCATAATGACTAGAGCACATGACTATAGCAAATCAAGCGCCCCTGAGAAAGGCAAGGAAGCCGAGATCCCATCTCTTCCTCTATAGATCGAGAATACGTTGGGTGAAATAATGACACACATTCCAAAGGGTGCGTTTAAGAGGGCTTCTCACAATCCAAATGCAAGGGCTGCCCAGAACTACTCTGTGGTGGAAGATTTATCCCAAACCCCTTGTGCTATGTCTGCTTTGGAGGTCCTCCAAAGTTGCCCTGCTCAGAGGAAAGCCTTGTTGACTTCTTTAGGCTCTACTGAGACTTGTAACCTGGGTACCATCATGTTAGATACGACTAACTTGAAACCTCGTTTGCCTTACCACGTCACGTTTCAGATAGTAGTGGCTCACCCCACGAAAAATTTTACACGAAATATCTTCCGCGCGGTGGTAGACGAGGGTGCTTCGACTTGCATTATGTCGTTAGCATGCTGGAAAGCCATCGGTCAACCTGAGTTGTCTCCATCACCTACTCTCCTTACTGTGTTCTATGGTCGTTTTTTCCGACCGCATGGCATCATTCCTTCTTTCCCTGTGCAGTTAGGGGGGAAGACCGTGTGCGTCGAAGTAGAGGTAGTTGACGCCCCCATAGACTACAATCTATTGTTAGGTCGTAGTTGGACTTATGCAATGCAAGCGATGGTCTCTACAGTTTTTCGAGTCTTACTATTTCCACATGAAGGCCGGATAGTGACTATTGATCAGTTGTCCTTCTCTTGATCCGACCCAGCCTTGGGGGCATCCACGGTTCCCATGGTAGATAATCCTCAAGTCGGTGTCGTTAATGTAGGAGTTGGTTTGTGCCCATCTTTGATGGGTACCTTTGATTACCCACCTCCTAAAGGTGATGTCAAATTTATATCGACTCACCACAAGGCTGAGATTTTCCATGTTTCGTCATTTCGCACGACTTACTTTCAGGATCCGTGGATTCTTCCTTGCCCATCAGACACGATGGATGCGACGGGGTATGCGGGCATGTCTACACCCTTGTTGGCTGCTGAAGTAGCGTACTCTTTGGTCCAGCAAGCTTCAGCTACCCCTGATCTGATTCCCGCACAAGAGTTGGATCCACGCCTTGAGCCTATCTGGGCTTAGGATTCTCTTATCAACACCAATTCATTAGATTTAGTCTTTCCTTCTGATGAAGCAATAATCGAAGCAATGACTGGTCCGGACAAACCTTGGGAATATCTTCATCATAGATCATATTTCCTCCCAGAGTTACATCGAATCAAGGCAGGGGAATTCACTATCACCATGACGGGAGATCAACCTTGTCCCATTAACCTCTTAGCTACACAGGATATTTATGCTGAGGGAAATATGGCGACTATCGCTACCATGATACCCATCAATATCTCCCGAAACCCCGACATTGTGGAGAATGTCTTCGTCGGAGCAGATTTCTCCCCCGAAGAGATTCAGATTTACACGGATCGTTTTAAATAATTTCGCGATGTTTTTTCTTGGTCTTATGAGGAAATGCCAGGTATCGATCCGAAAATAGTTGAACATGAGATCACTACGTATCCGGACGCTAAGCTTGTTCGACAGAAACTTCGTCCAGTTAATCCTAGGAAGGCAGCATCCATCAAGGCTGAGGTTGAGAAATTGCTTAAGTCAGGGTTCATATACCCTATTCACTTGACTCAATGGGTGTCAAATCCCGTGCCAGTTGATAAAAAACAAGGCACGATTCGTGTCTGTACCAATTTCCATGATTTGAACAAGGCATGCCTGAAAGATAATTATCCAACCCCATTCATCAACCAAATCATTGATGAGTGTGCCGGTTGTGAAGCCTTTTTGTTCATGGATGGTTTCTCGGGCTATAACCAAATCCAAATCAAACCTAAGGACCAACACAAAACGACATTAATTTATCCGTGGGGTACATTCGCCTATTGAAAAATGCCTTTTGGTCTCAAGAACGCTAGAGCCACTTTCCAGCGGGCCATGTCTTTTTCGTTTCATGACCTCAAACATATAGTCAAGGCCTATCTAGATGATTTAGCATCATGCTCTCGCAAGCAAAAAGATCATCCTATGCACCTCCGACTCATCTTCGAACATTGTCGCTACTTCTAGATTCGCTTAAATCCCAACAAGTGCAGCTTTTGCATCACGTCAGGACGTTTGTTAGGTTTCATCGTTTCAACAACAAGGATTATGGTCGATCCTCTTAAGGTGGAGGCAATAGTCCAGTTGCCCCCCCCACACACAATTTTACAACTTCAAAGTCTTCAAGGCAAGGCGAACTTCTTACGACGCTTCATCGCCAACTATGCCGAAATCACCAAGGGCTTCATGCGTTTACTGAAGAAAGATGTTCCTTTTCTTTGGGACGAAGCAGCGCAATGCTCTTTCGACACATTGAAACACTCCCTTACAACCGCACCTCTGCTACAGCCACCAAATTATAACAAGGATTTCCTATTATATATGGCTACCGCAGAGTCAACCATAGGCATGGTTTTAGTTCAGGAAGATGATTCATTTTTTGAATACGTGATCTATTACCTGAGTCGAGGCCTCGTAGGACCGGAACTTAATTATACCCATCTCGAAAAACTTGCGTTGGCAGCAGTCCATGCTGTCCAATGGTTCCGTCACTATGTTCTATTTCACAAGACCACCGTCGTTGCTGTCGTGAATCCATTTCAGTACATGTTGACACGACGAGTTATCGACAGAAAAATCAGTAGATGGATGGTCATCCTCCAAGAATTTTACTTAGACTTCATTTCATCCAAGTCCAAAAAGTCATTGGTCTTCGCAGAACTTATTTCGGAACTTCCGGTTGAGTCAGGTGACGTTGTGCCTGAGGAATCGCCTATCTGGGGGGATATGTTTTTGATCAAAACATCTGACCCCTGGTACAGAGATATACTGATCTATCTCCAGGCTTTGAAGTGTCCTACCTCTTCTTCTCACGATGAGCATCGATGGATACGCCATCAGGCCAAGAACTATCTTATACTCAATGATACTTTGTATCGGCAAGGCGTAGATTGTATCTTGCGTCGATGCCTCAATCATGAGGAGGCCTTCATAGTGCTCAACGATTGTCATATAGGAGCTTGTGGAGGTCACTTATCTGGGTTGGAAACAACCCAAAAAAATTTACGAGCAGTTTACTTTTGGCCCACACTTATTAAAGATTGCATCAAGTCGGTCAAGAAGTGCCATTCATGCCAAGTCTTCTCACAGAAGATGAGGGAAAATCTAGCTCCCATGTTTCCTATCATCACAGTAGGTCCCTTCACCAAGTGGGGGATTGATTACACTACATGCAACCCCCCATCAACAAGGGGGCACTGCTATATCATTGTAGTTGTCGACTACTTCACTAAGTGGGTCGAAGCTATGCCGACGTTCAAAGATGATGGAGAGACTGCAGCTCTCTTCTTATTTAACCAGATTATAGCACGGTTCGGAGTCCCAAGAGAGATTATCACTGACCATGGCAGTCACTTTCAGAACCAAATGATGTCCAAGTTAACATCAAAACTTGGGTTACGGCAGGAACACTCATCACCTTACTACCCCCAAGCCAATGGGCAAGTGGAAGTTGTTAACAAAACGCTTAAGACAATGCTACAGCGAACCATCAACTTAGCCAAGTGAAACTGGCATTTGATGTTATACTCGACATTATGGGCTTACTGAACATCAGTTAATACTGCAACCAGTTTCTCACCTTTCCAACTCGTTTACGGGTTGGAGGCAGTCTTTCCCATCGAATGTCAAATTCCATCTCTGAAGTTGGCAGTACAGTTATTGCCAGACACTTCTCTGCTTGAAGAATGGTTAGTACACCTAGAGTAGCTTGATGAACAACGTCGTGATGCGACACTGGCCAACAAGGCTCATAAACATAAGGTTAAGTGTCAATATGATAGGTCCATTCTTCCTCGGGTTTTCTTTGAGGGCGACCTTGTCCTGGTTTACGACCAAGATAAGGACCACTTGGGGGCAGGAAAGTTTAAACCCATGTGGTTCGAACCCTTTATTGTTAAGGAGGTGTTAAAAAAGGGCGCTTATAGTCTGGTCGATTTTGAAGGGAATTCTTTGGCAGAACCTAGAAATGGGCTCTACCTCAAGAAGTATTACTCATAGGGTCACTGTGGGTAACTTTTTGTAACATACGTATAGTCTTTGTGCTATTACTTTCTTTCGTTTCTTTTGAAAAATGTGTCATGGACGTGTCATTAATGTTATCTTTCGTCACTATGGCAGATGTCAAGTGAGTCCAAGGTTTTCATTGGGTATGCGGACGGTGCTAGTCGACACACACAGAGGCTTGCCTCCGCCGTTTGGGTAATCTTTACACCACAGGGTCAGTTGTTATCTTCCGGAGGGATATGCTTAGGTGACACCACAAACAATGTTGCTGAGTATAACGCAGTTATTGAGTTGCTTTGTGACGCTTTTTCATTGGGTATCTCTTGTCTCTGGGTCTATCTAGATGCTCAACTGGTTGTGTCGCGGCTAAACATAATATACCGTGTGCACGATCCTACTTTACACCGAAGATTCCTTAGGGTACGTCTCTTGGAATGCAACTTTGATTATATTACATATTTTCATGTTCCTAGGAGTCTAAATCAAATCACGGATACTCTAGCTAATCACATTTTAGATTGGCATCTTGCTCACACATAACAAAGATCATGATCATACACATGTAAATATATTTTTGTACACATCATCCATAAGACACAAAAAATAAATAAAAACCATATATAAATATCCGAAAATCCTCAGAGTACATAGATGGGTGCAAGGGCCTCAAAAAATGGGAACCATAATGAGTCACCGGGGCTTATGCCCTCAAAAAATATATACAATAAGGTGCTCATGGAACATAAAAAAGTTTACAAGGTTGTTCAGGGCCTATGGGCCCTGTTGTAATCATGTACAGCTCGGCCTAAATGCCTAAACAGTCTGACCCATGTCCGAGGTAACCCCACCATACGAGTCTGCATGGAGGGCGGCATGTCCTCTATCTCAGCCATGGGAACTGTGAGAGTGAGCTCAGTGAAGTTCCTCTCAATCCGCCTAAGATCCCTCTTCGCCTCTCCTACTGGAGGGTTCCCTGCTACTGCTGCCCCTCCGGTGGCGGCAGCTGCGGCCTTTGGCTGTGGGCGGTGCCTGTTCCGTGCAAAATCGGTAGGTCGCACGGGTCCCACATCTACACGCAACACAATGTTCACCCATAAAAAACTCTGTTATAGAAAAAAACATGATATATATATAAAAAGACATAAAAATTACATATACAACCAAAAAGACTAGGCAGGTGGAGACTTACCCATCTCCCCTCGCTCCTCACCAGGAGGCACTGGTATCGCTGGATCTCTGGAAAAGTCGATCCCAGCATATGGGTAATCCTCGATCACGGGAATCTGTTACGACAGCCATGCAAAGAAATCATCATTGAAGGCATCGGTGGTCCTCCCACCACCCTGTCACGGTAGCAACGCTGCCCATCTGCACACTGCCGAGAAAGTCGCCAGATGTCCTCGGACTGTCAGCCGAGGACTAAAGCATGGAACTCTCTCAAAGAAAAATGAACACAAGATGGTCCCGAACCCAAAGTTCCTGTGTGTCCATTTTCGGCAATCAGTCAATTGCCTCTTCATGTTCTCTAGCAGTGTGGTACTCCAATCAAAAATCTGTGCATTCAGGCACTGAATTGCACATTTCATCTATGCGCGTGAAGCCTGATGCATGGCTGCAGAGCCGGTAATCCGCCCAATGAGTGATAAAATAGTCTGCAGGGTGAGGCTGGTGATCCTACCAATGGGCACCGAAGACGGTCTCAGGTCGGTCCCAGCCTCACAATACTTTGTTATCAATTCCGAGACTTTGCTCGGCCCAACAGGAAACGTCTGAAAGTTAACGGGTTCCCCTCTCCTCGAGAGGCCAATCAAAAAATAGATATCCTCAGTGGTGGGCACCAAGGATTTCCCCTCTATCATAAATGCCTCTGCATCTGGGTGCCAATAGTCAACCAAGGTATTCAGTAGCCTGGGTTGAGTGCGCATGAATGGACACAAGAAAAACTTCACCAAGCCACACTGTGACAACATGACCATCACATTCAGATCTGCAGCCACTGCCTCATTGGCAGCCTCGTGCTCCCTCTCTCTCCAATGAACATACATCCTGCCAAACACACAGAGAAAAAAAGGGGGAGTTTAGTCCTCATTTCATCTCAATTTTAATCATGGGGGAGTAGCCCGTGGGCTTTCGAGGCGACAGTCGTGGGTACCCGCGCGCAGTTTTAGCCCTACGCGCAGGTACCCACGGGTTGTCCCTGGACAGCCCATGTTTTGCTAGGGCCGGCCTATTAGAGGTCGACGACCACCCCCAAAAGCAACTTGAAAGACATAAATTAAGTATTGAAATGCAATATAGGGGAGTTTGTACTTACTTGGTCCAAGCAGAAGTCTGTTTGGTCCAGCTCCCAGAATCACGATCTCTGGCAAAGGGGGTCTTTTGGCTCCAGAGTTAATTTCCAAATCAGCGATGGTGATAATGAGATGCCAGCTTCTATTTATAGACTTTTTGGCCTCTTTTTGTCACCCTTTTGGCCCCTTTTATCATTTTCTTTATACCAAAAACCATTTTGAGTGGTTCCAGAGTTATGTGGGAGGGATTTGATCAGGTATTGGGACATTTTTCATTGAGTTTCATAAAAAAATATATATATACATAAGGATGGTCCATAAAAAAATTTCAAAAATCAACCTGAGCATATAGGGTAGGATTTCATCCCCACTGTTGCATCTTGTTGCCTTTTGTTCTTACGATATAGGATCGATCCCATCTGGTTGTGACACGGAACCATCATATCTACTCTAGAAGTGTCGCAACTTGGTGGTAGAGCTTACCAAAACATGGATGCCCTAGGTAGTTCCTGGTTGCATTATGGTGTCCATGCCGTTTCTGACAACATAGTAGGCTCAGGAGTCCATATAGTCTTTCCTGAATATGGGTTTGAGCCTCATTTGCATGGGTCTTTTTCACTCTTTGTCTTACCCTCCGGACTCCCAAAACATAATGGGTCTCCTTTTAAGCCCTTTTCAGACCCTCTAAACATAAAAATATTGCCGAGCAATCTTGTGACCCTTCACGCTCGTTAAACTGAAATTTGAAGTCACGTCTGTCCGACTGTAGTTTACCCCTTTTTCGGTCCAGACGGTCAACTGTACAAACAAAGGAATACTCTATCGAATTCCAATTCTTTAGAAGAGTATCCTAAGGTATAATTTTATTCCTTTTTCGGGCTTGAGGGACTAAATTTACGAAAAAGAAACCCCCCTCGGAGTCCATAGTTAAGCTCTTTTCAAACTCCCTAAAATTGAAAAGATTGTCGAGTGATCTTATTCTTTCACACTCGTTAAACGGTCCAGAAGAACATTCCTGATGGAGTCCATAGTTAAGCTTTTTTCAAACTCCTTAAAATTGAAAAAATAGCCGAGTGATCTTGTCCTTGTCAGACTCGTTAAAATGATTTTGAATTGACGTCTAGTCAGTGCTATTTTACCCCTTTTTCGAACCGAATAGACTATTGACGAAAAAGGTACCCCAATGGAGTTTCCTTTTATGCTTTTTCAGACTCTCTAAACATGAAAAATCACCGAGCTTCCCTTCTCTAGGCTCGTTAAACTTACATCGAAGGACGTTACCATTGTGTGTTCTATCAACCGCATCTGCATCCTTTACCTTTCAGCCTAGTAACAATTTGCCTTTGCATTTTAACACCTTTGGTCATTGGAGGATTTTTCCCGGGTATCATTTCCTAGAAAATCAGTCTTGTCCTTGTGCCTTGAGCTTGTATGTTTGTTGTGCTTGTTCCTCCACTGTAACGTAACATTCATTTATTCTTTTCAAGATAATGAAAAAGAACAAAAAAAATCAAATATACCCCAAAAAGAGGATGGGAAAAGTATTTTCTTTATTGGCAGCATTATGAGTCACCCTTGGATAAAGCACATCTGTCTATTTGATTCATCAGACTTTGGGATGTAGTATGACCTTAGGAATCTTTTCTCGCTATATTGAGTTGTGTCCTCCACCGTTTGGTTACTCTTCCAAACATATGGAGAGTTTGCGTTGCCTCCTGCTTCGTGGACTTATGATTAACAGATATGCTGCCTGAGTCTTACCACTTGTCGTGCTATTGTCCAAGGGAATTTTGGTACCTAGCCTGAGTCGGCCCCTCTGCAATATGTCTCTTGTCTGCATACCCGACCATCATGAATGTCCAATCAAGTCTTTGTTCGAAATCACTGAAGCCTTCAGTCCGATCATCAAGATTATCAAGTCTGCAACCGACGAGCCGTCGAAGACCTCTAGGTAGTGCAATTGTACACTCATATTACACTCCTACTTGAGTTTCAGAATATTTTTAAGTTGTTGCTTGAGCTCTGAAGAACAACCATCAGGCCAAATCCGCTTCTGAGAGATGGATACTTTCTATGTATATCTTTCTGATTTCGAGATGTAGCTCCGCTGTGTATTGTTCGTGGCTACTCTTTATAGTTGTTTGACATGGATCTACAGTGTATTTGATTGGTAGCCATGGTTCTGATTTATCCCGAGCATGGGTATGCCCGCCTTGGTTAGACATTTGATATTTTTTGCAGATGACACCTCCTGATCCCTGATTCCTGGGCTCATTCATTCAACATATCAGTACAGATTGGTAAAGAATTGGTAATGTATTTCGGCCATCAGATGCTCTTCTGACCTCACACATTAGGGGGCATCTATTATAACCCTAAATTGCACTATACATGCTTACCTGGCATCAAGCCAACTCATTGCCCTTCATTGCCAAAGCCATGCTGAACAGACTCTTTAAAAACCTCTTAAACCAAGTAACCCGCGCCCTAACCCACTATTGGGTGCATTGGAACGCTGGCAGGCCTTATACTGCACGTGTTGGAATGCGGACTGGCCCACTACAACAAGCGTTTACCTAACAAAGCAAAAAATCAGGAAAGTTTCCGTCGGGACGAAAAGCTTTGGGTCAGTTAACTGGAACTCCCAGCCATGCATGGCCGAGAGTTCATCTAAAACCCTATCTCCTTCTAGCCTATAAAATAATGGGTAGGGGTACTATTCAAAAGAGGAAAATCATAGCAAAGAAACTCTGCCCAATTGCCAAATCCGTTTTGTCCCAACCCTTTAGCCTTTCCTCAAGCTTTAGGAGAATTCAAGAAAGTAGTTGGAGGACAAAGAAGAGGAGGAGCCTAGGATTAGGATCGAGGAACGGTGGCTGGTCTCTATAATCATTGTAAGTTGATTCATCTTGAGATTAATAAAAAATATATTTTTCCCATCCCAAATACATGAGTCTTATATGTTTTATGTGATTTGTGTTTAATCTCTAACCCTCTAGTAGAACAATAGCATGCATGCGTAGTTTTATCTTGATTTCAGGATCTCTTTTTGGAAGGCGCAGTAGAAGCAAGGGGATAAAGCTCAACGGAGTATCTACACCAACCGTCGATAAAAATGTTAGTTGGTTCTTCCCATGTGTGCATGTGAAAAAGGGTTTTAGATTTGGGGTAGAAGGTCAAAAGTAGTTTATGAAGGGTCATGATCTGCATGCAAGTTTAAGCCCTAGCTTGTTAGTCCATAGGGTAGAATAACCCCACAACATGTATGCACTGCCTGTGTCCAAAAAATATCTGTCAACTTTGAATCCATTATCATTGTTCGAGCCATTTCTTGTACTGTTGATCTAAAAATGAAGAAGACTTGAAAATTTTGAAAACTTATTGCAAGTAAATGTTATGTGTTTAAAGCAAAAGGATCAGTTTGCAACACATAAATTAAAGGATTACTTATGAAAATTACACATAGACAGCAGCATAATCAATTAACATAAACACATAAGCACAACAATTGATAAAGGAGTTCACCCCTCTTATGGGCTACATCTCCTGGTCTAGCTTCCAATGGATCATTATTATTAATTGCTCAAAACGTGCTCAAAAACATGTCTTACAATGCTCAAACTGACAAACCGACTGCTCCAATGGCTTCCCAACATCCCAAAACCCTTGTCTAGGCTCTTTCGGCACCTCAATCAGTTGAAAAACGAAGAAGTTAGGCCTCCTGGAAGTCTCCCTCTTCAAGCTTGCTGTCTTTGGATCTACAATTCGCACCCTCCTTCCATGAACCTGGCTCACACGCTCATTTAAGTGCAAAAACCCAGCACCGACCGCAAATGTGCCAACGATGCAAACTGTAGGATGGTTAAGGGCACGCCAGCCCCTAACCACCTCGGCACTTGGGCGTATGGCCATGTGACCTCGCGCGTTGATAAAAGGTGGTTAACTGGTTACACAACCGTGTAACTAACCTCCCGCGCACATTATACACCGGTTATATGGTTGTTAAACAAAACCATGGGCTATATGTTTAAACCCACGCATATACAATGGAGTGGCTATGGTTCAAACCCCCACGCCATTCATTATAACCGCGTGCCATATAATATACGGTGGTCACATGAAAGTTCAAACAACCATGGGCCGGGGCTTAGCCCCAACCCGACCCCCCGCCCAATATACAAAAGTTTAAACATAAATACATTTAAGCCCACATTCATAACAAGAAATAATCGGTGGCCTATTTGTCGGGCGATCGTGCGAAGGCGCTAGCTGTGTGGGGAGGTCCGGGGGTCGAACCCCACGACCTCCAATATATATTTTATATAAAACCAACTAGCCAATAAATGAGTGACATGTGGCACCCATGGATTGGGCCATGTGTCCTCACACTATTCGCCAGCTATAGGACATGTGTCACTCCCGCATTCGTTAATCATCAACCAAAAAAAACCTACCATGTCACCACTGTATGTCCATACGGTCTGTACGGTTCTGCCACGCCAGACTGTACGGACTGGTACAGTCAGCATTTAAAATTTTTGCCTGTTTGCCTTGACGAACAGATCGCGATATCTTCTTCATACGGTGTCCATTTGACAAAATAAATATACCGCTGGAATCAGGAAGATGAGACAGACGCAATGGCACTGTTTTCATCGCATTCTGAGCACTTTGAAAATTGAGCAAAATTTGATCCCCTGATCACACCTCCCCATTGGGAAGATTTTGGACCTCCAAAAGACTATCTCAGTCTATGTGAAGATGAGGGTATAGTTCCCTCACCCTTCCGACCTCAATCCACTTGGACTTGCTTGGATTCGTCCCTTTAAGACCAACTCGCAAATGCTCCACATTTCCTCGCTTCAAAGTTCGCATTCTCCTATCAAGGATGGTGTCTTCCTACAGTTCTGTTAGACACTCTGGAGAAAAATCATCTATGGAAGGAATCTGAACATGCTCTCCTTGATCATCAATCAATGGAGGCTCATACAAATTCAAATTCTCAACATTAACAACTGCATACATCTGCATATAAGGAGGCAAATCTAAACAAAAAGCATTGTTACCAATCTTGTCGACAATTTTGAAGGGACCATATCAAATTGGTTTCAATTTTTTACCTTCTCCTTTAAGCCTCTCCTTGCTGATGTAGAGCCAAACTTCATCACCAACTTTGAAACTATGATCAACACGATGCTTGTCATGTCTCATTTTGTACTTGGCCTAACTCTTTTCCAACTGCTCTTGCACCACCTGATGTATTGACTGAATTTGTTCAATGAACTTCTCTGCCCGATCAATATCATATTGCCCATCAACAGCAATATCTTTCCCAAAGATAAAATCTAAAGGTGACTTGGGAAAATAGCCAAAACATGCCTCAAATGGCAACGTTTGAGTCGAAGAGTGCTTAGCTCGATTATACACATGCTGAACGTAGTGTAAATGTTCATCCCAAAGTTTAGGATGCTTTCTGCAATAAGCACGAAGAAGATGTACCATTGTACAATTCACCACCTCTGTCTGACCATCTATCTACGGATGAAAAGTTGTGCTCTTTTTAATCTTGGTTTCCATGAGTTCCCACAAACTCGACCAAAAACTTCCAACAAATTGAGAATCCCGATCAGAAATAATGGAATTGGGCAAACCAAAATGCACCCAAACATTTTGAAAGAACAACTGTGTCATTTGTTCTGTTGTTACCTGCTTAGTACAAGGCATCAAAATACACATCATACTAAAATTATCAACCACAACATAAAGATAATCATGACCTCTTCTCGACATACGTAAACCACCAACAAAATCCATGGAAATACTTTCCCAAGGTCGAGAAGGAATTGGAAGTGGAGTGTACAAACCCAACTTTCGATTACTAGGTTTACTTGTAGCACACAACAAACATCCCCGAACATATCATGAAACACTTTCATTCATCTTAGGCCAGTAGTAGTATCTTTGCAAATTAGCCACTATCTTGCCTACACCAAAATGACCAACAATAAGAGAAGAATGCGCTTCTCTTATGATGTTGATTCTTTCTCCCTGTGGAATACACAACTTGCCAAGATGATACAAGAGATTATTATGCACA
>ML838401.1:0-34125 GCA_009831015.1 Picea engelmannii | reverse complement strand
TACAATGGAAATCTACATACACTAGATTCAACAGCCTTTCAACAACAACCTCCACTAGGAAACATTACAAATATTTATACAAAGGGACTCTTTGAGTTCTTCCCTCCAAATACTCTACAAATATCCTATCGAAAATAAAATCCTTCAACTACTTAACATTTATTACAATAAATATTTGAGTCAGACAGATAAGAGCGAAAGCTCCAAATCTGTACTGCAATCCTTCGCATTAAAAAAAAATACATTCCCCCATCGATCTTATGCGATGGCTCAGCCTCTGATCATTAAAGATGATCATAAATCAAAATTGTTTTCAGTTGTTACATTAATACGCGATCTTTGAAATTCAAAATATTTCCAAATATGCGCTAGTGCTCCCATTTGTCCTCCACACATGCTTTGTTGGCGATGATCCTACATCATACTCCCTTGGATGAAAAATTCATGGACTCCTGTCCATGAGCTCCTCCACTGATCTTCCACACTTCTGGATGTCCACTTCACCAACCCAAATGGTGTCTTCCATCAGGTGTCCTTTCCACTTTACTAAATACTCCAAATACGTCTTCCTTCAGGTCTTCTTGCCAATCCATTGGTCTATGATATGCTCCATCTGCGGCTTCTCTGCTATAGGCATATTCTTTCTCCACTAGATCTGACCTCGATCTTTTGACGCTTCAGTTCTATCTTCCCTGTAAGGATACAGGTCTGCGATATTGAATATGGGTGATATACCCACATTCGCAGCTCTATTTCATAAGCATTTTCACCAAATATTCTTAGTATTTTTCATGATCATATCTTCTTCATCTTTATCTTGTTATATGTTCCCCTCGGAAACCTCTCCTTCCTTAAATGTGCTAGAACTTGATCTCCAATTTCAAATTCAAGCTTCCTCTTATGTTGATCAGTTCTGTGTTTCTATTCATTGTTGCTCTTCTTCAACTTCTCCTTGATCTGATTATGAAGTTCCTACATATCTGCAATGAAGTCTTTGGCTCCAGCGCTCTTAAACGTGCTCTGCTCCAGATGTATCAAATCTGAAACTCCTCTTGAATTCATTCCATACACTATCCGAAATGGACTTTTCCCATTGCTTCGATTCACTGAGTCATTGTATGCGAACTCCACTTGTGCTAGAATATGATCCCACTGACTATGGTACTCAGTGACCAAACTCCTCAGCAAATATCCTAAACTTCGATCCACCACTTCAGTCTATCCATCCATCTATGGATGATATGTAGAACTAAAAGATATATATGTCCCCAACTTTTTCCACAACGTCCTCCATAAATGACCAAACAATTTGGTATCCTTGTTTGAAACTATACTCTTGGGCAATCCATGCAGTCTCACAACCTCTTTGAAAAACAAATTCGCAACATGCATTGCATCGCTAGTCTTCTGGCATGGAATAAAGTGTGCCATCTTCGAAAATATGTCAACTACCACAAATATGGAATCACTCCCCCTTTGCATTCCTGGCTATCCCAACATGAAATCCATGCTTATTGCATCCCAAGGCCTCTCTAGAATAGGCAATGGCTGATACAGCCCAGTGTTTTTCTTCGTCCCCTTGGAACACTGATAAATCTTACAATTGTTCACAAACCTCTTCACCTCTTCTCTCATACCTGGCCAATAATACGAACCATTCAATTGTGCAAACGTTTTGTTGTGGCTGAAATGTACGTCTAGACCTATGCTATGTTTTTCCTTAAGAAAATTCTCCCTCATCGAACACTTTGGTATGCACAACTGGCATCCCATAAAAATTAACCCATCCTGGATCAGATATTTGGCCCACTGGCTTCTGTCTCTGAGTACATGATTCACACATGCTTCATAGGCCTCTCCGAAATCTGGGTCATAGTGATACATTTCCTTAAGGTGATCAAACCCCAAGGTCTTGACCTGAAATTCCTACAAAATCAAACTTCTCCTAGTCAATGCATTAACAACCTTGTTAGTATTACCAAAAATATGTTTAATGACAAAAGTGAAATTTTACATAAACTCTATCCACTTAGCTTGTCTCTGGTTTAATTTCTCATGTCTGGTTATGAATTGAAAAGCTTGATTATCGCTATACAAAACAAACTCCTTTGGTACAAGATAATGCCTCCATTTCTTCAAGACTTCAATTATGGCATAGAACTCTTTTTCATATGTGGAGTAATTATCTTTAGATTCGTTAAACTTCTCATTGAAATATGCAACATGTCTATTATCTTGTCTTAAAACTGCTCCAATTGCAACTCCACTCATGTCACATCTCACTTGAAATGTCTTCCCAAAATATGGTAAAACCATAATCGGTTGTTTGGTTATCTTCTCCTTTAGTATATTGAATCTCTTCTCAGCCTCTTCTATCCATTTGAAATACTTGTGTCTTTTATTCACTGTATCCATCATTTGAGCACTAATCCCGCTAAAATTTTTGATGAAATTTTGATAGAAACTTTATAATCCATGGAAGCTATTCACTTCAAAGATATTCTTTGGTGATGACCATTCTATGATTGCTTTCACCTTTTCGGGATCCATCTTTAATTAATTTGAAGAAATCACAAAACCCAAATATATAAGTTTTGCCTTCATGAAAGAGGACTTATTTAGATTAATCAACAACTTCTCTTGCTACAACCTCCTCATCACCAATGTCAAAGGTCTCAAGTGGTCCTCCCTAGTCTTTCTAAATACCAATATATCATCCATATATACAATCACGAACTTTCCAATGAAATCTTTCAATACTTCATTCATCAGCCTCATAAAATTAGTCGAGGCGTTTGTCAAGCCAAACGACATAACAATCCATTCATACAACATGTTGTTTTCCACTCATCACCTTCTCGCATCCTTATCTAGTGATACCCACTTTTCAAATCTATATTTGAAAAATAGTTCACTCCGCTTAGGCAATCCATCAAGTCATCCATCCTCGGGAATGGAAATTTGTATCTGATGGTGATCTTGTTTATGGCTCTTGAGTCTGTACACATTCTCCATCCTCCATCCTTCTTCGGACTCAATACAGTTGGTACTGCACATGGACTTAATTTTTCTCTAACCAATCCTTTATGTAACTTGTCTTTTCACCTCCTCATTCTCTTGAGGTGTCAACTTGTATGCGGCTTTATTTGGTAGGCTTTCTCCTCGTATCAAATCAATGTGATGACTGATACTTCTGATATGTGGTAATAATCTTGGCAACTCATCCACTACTATATCAAAAAAATTCTCTAACAGTTCCTAAACTTCCTCAGGCAAATATTCCATCGAAGTGCTGGTAAGGATAACCCTTGGCTTTCTCACTACAAAAAACTGCATCTCTTGTTCCTTCTTTACTTCATTCAGGAGTTCCTTCCCACTCATGAGAAGTATGCTCATGCTAACTTCATTCTTCACATTCTTTTCTTCAATTGGAAACAACATGTGTGTCCTACCATTCTTCTCCAAAGTATAGGTGTTTCTTCTCCTATCATGAATAAAATTCATATCATACTGCCATGGTCTTCCCAACAAAACATGACATACATCCATGGGAATCACATCACAGAATATTTTATCTCTATATCCACCTATCTTAAATTCAAAAAGGAATTGTTTAGTTATTGTTACTTGGTGACCTTTCTGCAACCATAAGACTTTATACGGCGTCGGGTGTGCAGTCATCTTCTACTCCAAGTTCTCCACTATCTCTATGGATACTAAGTTGTCAATGCTTCCACTGTCAATTATTACCTTGTAAACTCTATCTTTTGTTTTTCAAGTTTCTTGAACAAGCCATTCCTCTGCGTTGGCCTTTCAATTTCTAGCTCTGGTTTCAAAAGAACCTTCTTCATCATCAAGTACTTCCCATCCTCTGCACCTTCTTCCTCAACATTTCACTTCTATGCTTCTGAAATGTGATTTTTTCCTCACTCTTTCATTCTCTCGGGACAATCTCAAGACATATGCCTTGTTTTTCCACAGGCATAACATCTCACTTCTCCTCCTCTACCTCTTCCTCTTCCTCTAGGAAAATAATTTCTACCACCACTCTGCCTTCCTCAGGAACTTCCTCCTCTCTCAGAGTGACTATGTGGTTTCTCCGCCTCGTCCTTGGGCTTCTGTGCTTTTTCCTGGGAAACTCTTTTTCCATTGTTGGATCTTCTGCCCTTGGTTTTGTTGACTCTGCTTCCTAGCCAAATTTTATTCCACCCTCTACTGTTCTGACTGTCGCCATGATGATTTCATCCTGAATATCATATCTCAGGAAATTGATGTATCTAGTAACTTTGTCCTCGTCTCTCTCTCTCTCTGTCTCTCTCTCTCTGTCCAACCTTGATGTTCAATCTGTAGAAATCCTATGTGTACTCCTTCACAGTCATCCCTTTCTGTCTCAAGTTTTGCATTCTCCTGAACAGATTTATCTGGTAATGTTTGGGTATGAATTTATCCTTTAGTTTGGCTACCATTGTATCCCAACTATTAATCTTTTAGTTTCCCTTACTCCTCATGTCGTCATGCAGCTCATCCCACCATAGTTTTTCATGTCCTTTCAACCTAGTGACAACATGTCTCACCTTTTTATCCTCCTCGACATCTTCATAGTAGAAATACTTGTCCATTTCTCGTATACAATCAAGTAATTCCTCTGTGTCTAAGTTACATTCATACATTGGGACTTCGATCTTCGTTTTGGCTCCCAACTTGACAACCGCTCTCAACAAGCTTTCTTTCGCAACATCCTCTTCCACAGCTTCTTCGACCTCTACTTCTTCATTTTCTGCATCGCTGACATCTCCGGCATCAGGTTCTTTCCTTTGTGTTGTTTCCATGGCATCCAACCTTTCATGTAATTCTCTCATCTCTCTTTCCATAGCTCTGTTTTCTACGGGTGGTTCAACATGTTTTCTAGGCGGCATTGGGATGACGTTTCTGATACCTCTTTCCAATATCAGCCTACTTCTCTTCCTACATAAATCAATTGTGTACTCCACTCTGATACCACCTGACACAGACCTCCTTCTTTCCAAAGGGCTGCTCGATCTCCCGGTCTTGGATCGTTTGAGGTACTGAGTTGAAGCGACTTCTCGGGTAACTGTGGGTACCCAAAACCACTATATACACATAGGACCCTTTTTCCCCCCTAAGTGACTACGTATATGACCATGGGCCTATCTCTTCATGACTCAGAATTCATGGATATCTCAAACTCTACTTTCAGTTCTTCCTAAAGTTCTCTTCTCCAAATCTCTGGACTTCCACCATGTGTCTCTTCATATTTTCTGGCTCCACTATAGTTCGGGTTTCGCAACTTCGCGAAACTATAGTTATTTCACCCATGAACCTCCAAACTTATGACTCCCAGATTTCTTAATCCACTACCACGTGCTCTCCTCACAGTCAATGGTTGAGATGAGTTCGCAACTTCCGACTTCGTAGCTTGGCTTTTACTAAACCTTCAAACTTCTCGAAATCCAAAGTGTCGAAACAATTGACACTAACCTTCGCGTAGTTCCCCAGATCTGACGGTCTTGAATTGTTCTCTTCCCTCTGGAATGAATCTTGTCCACTAACTTTGGTGAAAACCTCGGAGGGTCTCCTCCTTGAATAGTTTGCACCGCTTTTCCTTTTAATATTAACTTCCTCGGGCTTCTTTGTCTTTTGGAATGTTTTCTTCAACACTTAGTCGAAATCTCGATCTATGCACACCCTGCAACAGAGTTTCCTTTGCACTCAACTTCTCCATGTGGATGATTTCATGCTCTTTATGACCATTATCGAACCACTTCTCTCTCCTGTGAATAAAGTTGCACTACTCCTCCTGATCTTACGAGTCTGAAAACTCCGTCACGCACTCCTTACGGATGTCGATGCACTCCTTTCATACATAAGTTTCACGCTACCTCTTTTGATATTCGAGTCGAAACAGACTCGGTCACGCACACCTTGCGGACACTATGCATAACTTACACTTGCTCGAATAAGAGAAACAATTGAAAATTATTCAATCTTCACAGTGGCTCATACATTCAACCATGTGAATGAATTCATGGATACAAGAACAAGAAATAACAGAGAATTGGAAATAAACAAAAAGTCTACCATTCACTCATTCAACACACATTTGGGACAATATTCCTCTGTTATATTCCTTCAACTAAAATTTACATCCATTCTTACGCTACTTCTTTGTAGCTCTCTGCTCTTGACTATAATGGCAATCTACATACACTAGATTCAACAACCTTTCAATAACAACATCCACTAGGAAACATTACAAAGATTTATACAAGGGACTCTTTGAGTTCTTCCCTCCAAATACTCTGCAGCTATCCTATCAAAAATAAAATCCTTCAACTACTTTTATTACAATAAATATTTGAGTCTGACAGATAAAAGTGAAATCTCAAGATCTGTACTGAAATCCTTCACATTAAAACAAAATACATTCCCCCATCAATCTTAT
The DNA here is from genome assembly GCA_009831015.1 of Picea engelmannii. Taxonomy (NCBI): domain Eukaryota; kingdom Viridiplantae; phylum Streptophyta; class Pinopsida; order Pinales; family Pinaceae; genus Picea; species Picea engelmannii. The sequence goes on along the minus strand of ML838401.1, from coordinate 27,662 downwards.
GCAATGTCTTAGTCTCCAATCATTAAATATGCTCATAAATCAAAATTATTTTTAGATGTTACATTAATACGCCATCTTTGAAATTCAAAATATTTCAAAATACGCGCTAGTGTGCACAATTTTCCTCCACGCATTCTTTGTTGGCGATGCTCATGCATCACCATAGATTGGAATCGTAGAAATGAATAGGATAAGCACTGGAAGGGGTTCAACTCTGATTCATCAATGGAAAAGGCGTCATGAAACAGATGGCGTCCATGATATAGGCTGACATGTGAAAGGGAGCATACTGTCCTTTTGATTTCGTTGTTTTATATTCAACAATTCCCTTGGCCAAGTTATCAGACAACAATTTGGACCAGTTRAAAGTGTAACTGTCTGCCACCTCATGCATAATGTGTAAATGTGTTGAACCTACACATAATAGATCTAGMTAAACAATGATGCACACATTTGCAGAGAGAATAGGAGAAAGAAGAAGAAGKAGAGAAAGAATGAAAGAATTCTCATTAACCGTATTCCACACTCAAAGAGTGAATAATTTACAATAGATATAGTATACATGAGTAACTAATGAGCCATAGTGGTGGTATATACTGATATGGACACACACCAGTAGYTACGGGAGTAAACTGYCACCTAGTCTAGTCTCTCAAGCAGTTAYAKGAGTGAATTGTCGCCTAGTCTGAGTTAACTAGTCAACTAGTCTTCAGTTAACTGACTAAAAAATGAGTAGTGAGGAGTTAACTSAGGAAATCAAGGGTAATRCGCCAGTCTGGTGATGATCCCAAGGAAAGTGTGCATTAGCTGGTGATGATCCCAATGTTGCATGGTGACAAAACCAATGCAGCATCTAAACTCAACTCAACTAGTCAAACTAAAGTGTCAACTGAAAGAGAATATTCTGCAGGCGGAATATTCTCCCCTAAAATATAGGAGACTGGATAATGAGTAATTATGACTAATAAAAAAGGAAAAACATTAGTAAAAATAAATCCTAGGTGTGTGTGAAGTAACTCCAACACCCCCCATGAACATCACTATGGTGAAAATAAAGAATGGGTCCCAACAACGAGGCCATGTTAGGTACCCAAATACAAAAGATACACTGAAAATAAAGTGGGGAAAGAGGGAAAACCTCATGTGAAACCCCCCCCCCCCCTCAAATTACAATGCATAAAAAAATAAAATGAGAAGGAACAAAAAGCAGTTGTTAAGCAACCTTGTCCTTCACTCCAACAAGACATCGCAACTGTGCAAGTTCATGCTCGTTGAAGATTTTGTTGAAGATGTAGATGTCTGCATGGATCTGATGAAGTAGATGCACCATTGATATGTCCACACATATCCACTTTCTCCTCTTGTAATGAAGAATATCCAAATAAATTTTGGATGAAACTTTGAAAATCGTGTCGTCGTTTCCAAAAAACGCTGAAATTTTGTTGATTTTAAAATGATCATAATTTCACTTCCCGGACTCCATTTTGGACGATATTTTTTTTTGAAATTGGATATTTTCCCGAGAGAAATTCAAATATCCAATTTTTTTCCACAATTTTTTCTCTTAAAATATCATAATTGAGTCAGATGTGTGCGGCTCCCTTTTTGTCTCCTGAGATGAATCCATTACACATGGAAAAGTGCCTGCATGTGGCCCCTGAGATGCATGCCATATATCTTCCACATGAAATTTAGAATATATATATATATATATATATATATATATATATATATATATATATATATATATATATATGAAATGGAGTAGACATGATCTTCAATTAATGAGATACAAATTTGTGTAAATACTTTTTTAGAAGACTCTTCATAATAAGAGGCTTGATCTTCTGATGGCTCCTCTTTTGGCTCTATATATTCAACCTCATGCATGAAATCTTCAAAATCTTATTTATTCTCAAATACAACCTCCAATCTGGTCCATAATTCATTTGGAGTTGATTCTTGTGAGTCATCATATACATGGTGGAGAATTTCTGGAGAGATAGACAAAAAGATCAATCCTATGGCCATATCTTGTCCATTGACAAAGTCATTTTTCTCATTGGTCGAATCGGGATCTACTTCCATTGCCATGGTTATTTGTTATAAGCCTCTAATTCTGAGAAGAAGTAGAATCTTTGGATTTCACTCCAAATAGTTATGAGGTGTGAGAAGTATTATCGGTGAGTAAAACATATATTCCATTTTTTTTGCGTTCTTCAATCTTCAGTACCTGTAAAAATAATTTTGTGTAGCTTTTTCTTAGCAGTATGTCAGCTCTGATACCATGTAAATGTGTTAAAACTACACATATTAGATCTATCTAAACAATGATACACACACTTGCAGAGAGAATAGGAGAAAGAATAAGAAGGAGAGAAAGAATGAAAGAATTCTCATTAACCGTATTCCACACTGAATAATTTACAATAGATATAGTATACATGAGTAAATAATGAGCCATAGTGGTGGTCTAGAGTGATCTGGACACACACCAATAGTTACGGGAGTAAATTGCCACCTATTCTAGGCTCTCAAGTAGTTACAAGAGTGAACTGCCACATAGTCTGAGTTAACTAGTCAACTAGTCTTCAGTTAAATGAATGAACAGATAATAGTGGGGAGTTAACTCAGGAAATCAAGCATAATGTTCCAGTCATGTGATGATCCCAAGGAAAGTGCGCATTAGTTGGTGATGATCCCAATGTTGCATGGTGACAAAACCAATGTAGCATCTAAACTCAACTCAACTAGTCAAACTGAAGTGTCAACTGAAAGAAAATATTCTCAAGGTGGAATACTCTCCCCTAAAATATAGGAGACTGGATAATGACTAATTATGACTAATAAATAAGGAAAAAACTTAGGAAAAATAAATACTAGGTGTGTGTGAAGTAACTCCAACATAATGGATACCCATTCCACAAAGAAATGAGTAGGGATCTTCTTCCTGAACAATCGACATAGTATCATGGCTACATATATCATGTGTGCGTCCAAAGCCATTGTGGCATATATACCACAAGAGTATGTTCTGAACCTCTCCAAGTATCCCCACCAAGACTTAACTATATCGTGACAATTTCTGGTGTACTGGATGCATTCCTTTTGCTCGAACTCCAGAATAAATGCAACATTGTATGTATATCTAGGATTAGGGGATATCTTATACATTACATTCATATGTTTCAATCGAAAAGAGACAACGATGACCTTCTGATGGTTGATGATGGTTTTGGTTTGGACATCAATGTGCTCTAAGGCCCAACTTATCATGTCATTATAAGGCATAAGCATTGGTCATGATGCTATCTTGTCCAGCTTCGACTGTGTTATGTGTCTGAGTTTACCTGTATAAGTATCATCCTCTTATTCAATGGATTCCTCCAGATAGTTGATGATTTATCATTCCAAAATCGCGAATACCTGTTTCCATTTTCTGGTGGTGTCTGTCGCTCATGGCGTGGTGTCTAATAGAATGTCCTCATTTGGATTTGAATATTTTCCCATTGCATCAGGATTCTTTGTCACTTTCCTTGGTGCCATAGTTTCTAATAAAACAGAGTGAAGTTACCTGTTGTAGAGAAAATTCATGAGTCTTTCAAACAGACAAAACTTTCTAATTGGAGAAGGTGAAAATGAATTTGAAATCAAAGTGCTTTTATTTAGAACATATTCATTGATTTTCATATATCTTCACTAACGAAAATTTATTAACGTTAAGGGAAATGTCTACCTGGAAATCCACAATCAATGTTTGAATCATTATCCTTAATTAGTCATAAATTCCATCAATACTTCAACGATTCGCGTTCAAGATTTTTAGATGTGATAGAATGGGAACTTCCCCAATCTCGAGTCCACGAATAGATTAATTTATGAATAATCATTAGTAAAACCTTAATTAATCATGTTTTAAAATGGTGCATCAGCTTAAGTGTTTCAGGAGTTCAGACTTCAGGGATTTTTGATGTATCTCGAGTAGAAACTCTCGAAACCCAAAATGGCGAAGGAATTAATCATCTAGTAGTTGATTTTAAGCCCTAATTAATTTCTTTTAACTTCAAGTATTTCAAAAGTTCGAACTTCAGAGATTTTAGGATAGGATATAAACAAAATGTCTGAACTCTGAACTACGAAGTCATTAATTATTTCTTAATCATGATTAACTTAATTATTCAACGTTCAATACTTAGACATTTTGATACTTCGGTGATTCATGAATGTGTTCTTCATTAAAATCCAAGAGGATCCTCTCCCGTAGTGATGTGGCATAGATTACATCACTCTAGATCACGTGTCACAAAAAGAGAGGTGCTACATGTTACTTGGAAATGTGTGAATCCTCCAATGAAAAAGTAAAAAATGAGGGCCTCGTGTCAACTTAGAAAAGACTTTAAAAGGTACATGTGTCCTAAGACTCATTCCTTTAAATGTTTTATGAAAAATTGTGAGAAGACTCCTTCGGGTTTAAGATCTTTGGGGTTTTTATTGTTAAGACTTGTTGAAATACCCAAAGCGTGGAGCCCCAAAGTGACCATTAGAGATTTACCTCTTTAAAATTCAGGCAACTCCAAAACCCTAGGGGATATTATGATCGTTCGATCAAATGGGAAAACGTGTCAAAAGTGGACATAGTGCATGCCTTATTATTAACTAATCAGCAATGGATTAGATTTTTTTTTTCAAATTTCATTTACCAAGCTTCCGCTTTCTTTGGATAAAATCATATTTTCATTTGGTGAAAAGTAAAGGCTCAAAAGTTCAGAATTGTATGTGCTCCAACATAGGCTCCATTTGGGGATCACGTCTCCCTGTGAGGCACAAAAGAACAATAGACCGAGTTCCTTTATTGGGTAAATGGATTCATTATTGTATTTATAGGGAACACCTTTTAAGAATTAATCCTACACAGAAAAATGAACTTCAACACTATGTCAGAAAAACGAATTGTTCTCATGATGAAAGAAGATTTATTTTCTATCATAAAGATAAGGACTCCCTAACACTATGCCACATATATCAAGTGATACAACATCCAAATCCACTTCATCAATCAACTTTGAAGCAATAGAAAATCTGACCCTACATTGTTTGGTGACATTAATTTTTTCTTTATCACATACACAACCAAGAGGATAAGGCTTTGGATGTGGTTTTGTTTCAAGACCCATGTTTTTGACAAGTGCTTCAAATATCAAGTTGACTTGGGAACTTGGATCAAATAATGTATCTATATTAGTGTGTTTATATACACTCATATATGAAACAATTCATTCCTCTTCCGTTCATCATCATGCGATTAATCATTGGAATTTGAACTAGCATGAAGGGAATGTTTACCTTGTACTCCAACCGCTGTGATCTTTCCTTCATCTCCTTAATTGGAACCAAGATCTTGTTGCACTATAGCAATGGTTTTTGTCTTCCCCTTTCCACCGAACTGTTTCGATCTCTTCTCTAGATGTAGTTTCCAACAGTGGTCATCATCGTGACCACTTTTCTTGCAATGAGTGAAAGATGGCTCTCCTCCTTCTCTCGTCAATGTGGTGGTCTTCTTGTCCTTCCTTTTAAACTACTTAAATGTCTTATGTGGGAGATTGTGAGGTTTCTTTGTGGGATGTTCTTGAACATGCTTTCCCATGTTCTCAATGTGAGTCACTTGCACACAAACTTTGTCAAGAATGGTGGGGTTAAACAAGAGAAAAGTATGATGAATATAACTGTGAAGTGCGCCAATATACTTCATTAAAGTTTCATAAGAATCCAAAGGAATGTTTAATGCAAGAACTTTCTTCCTAAATTCTTTTGTGAAACTTTGTACAGTTTGACCTTTACTTTGTCTTAAAGTTTTCCATTCCATCATTGCTTTATGTAAATAACCCAATGGATAAAATTGCTTCCTTATTTCTGATTTAAATTCACACCATGAGGAAATAAGATTACCACACTTACTTTTGTCCTGAAGTTTTCTCTCCCACCATACGAGAGAGGTGCCTTCCAACTGAAGAGAAGCTAGTTGCACTTTAACTTCCTCTTCATCAATATGTTGAACACGACAATATACTTGAACCTGTCGGATCCAATTATCTAGATTTTCAGGATTAGCATCTCCATTAAACATAGGTAAATACAATTTTACATCAAGATTTAATAATGGTTTCTTGAAATAGGCTTTATGGCTAGAATGATTAGAATCGTGAGAATGCTCAGAGGAAAAAGAACTAGAACTTGGTGGAGAAGATGGAGGCTCAGGAGGGTCTCCTCTAGCCCCTTGATTTATCAAATCATCATCATCAGCATGTGCTTCCATTTTCTTCCCTTTCTTCTTCATCCTCTTCTCATAGTCTCCATACATTCGTTCGACCATTTCTGACATGCGATAAAAGACCATATGGGAGTTTTTGTCATGTTCATCATGCTTGTCCACTTCTGTCATTTTCTTCCTTTGGGATGCACGTCCAACTTTGGGATTGAAAGTATTAAGAGTTCCTTCACCATGTTTATGATTGGCCCTAGTAAGCATTCACACTCAACAATTCAAGTCAAAGGTGACTACTCTGATACAAACATGATCTGTGATCTTTTCATCGAGTGACTTATAAACAATTGCATTAAATGAGCATAAATTAAAGTGCACAATTAAAGAAGGAAAAGATCAATAATGAAGAGACATAAGAATCAAATCTAAGCATGAAAAACTTGATAACGGAGTTCATCCATGGTGGACTACGTCTTCAGGTCCTCCTCTGAAATGGGTAGGCCTTTTTATTAACTCGGCAAAATAATTTGGCAAAATACATAAGTATACCTCATTCTGAAATCAAGTTGTAGTATTTTTGCTCAGATCAGAAAACAAACAACAACATTGAATTCGAGGCGTCAAATTACCCAAAAATGACTGTCTCCATGCTTCGATCCAACTCTGGCACTCCCGGGCCCAAGAGAAACTTTGTCTTGGTTTATGTTCCCTGTAACCTGCAATAAATGTTGAGAAATTTGTCTCGAAAATCATGTTGGTCCATACGCTCGTGCACCCTCTTCTGCAACCTAGGAGGATTCAACTTTTAAGAAAAAAGCACAGCCTTGTAATCAATGGAATTTTGTTTGCCTTATGGTTATCAGAGCATGTATTAAGGCGTTAATATAAGGGGAGGTCCCGGGGTCGAGCCCATGGGCCTCCCCTTTTTGGGTATTCATTGTAAAAATGTATATATTTGAAATGGTTGTTCCCGCTAAGTTTAGCAGTGTTCTCGATATGATGGTTGGTCACCAGATTTGGAAGGGTCCCACTGGATTTGGCGGACCCGCCAAATATTTTAATATATATATATATTTTGACAATTCATTCTCAGGTTGTCATTGGGCATTTTCCCACTGCCATGTGGAATCCCATGACTGGGCCACATGGAAACCAACCATTGGGCCACATCAACCACTAAATAGTCACCCTGCCACATCAACGTATAGTCTGCCAACTTAGCTTCCAACTCAACTTTCCACGTCAACTACCACGTCACTGTACGTATTACCACGTAGTTGTATGAACTACCACATGGCGCAATTAAACTGGTCCATGAAATGACCCAGAAATTCTAACTATGAGTGACACATATCAGCCTCTGGTGCTGCCACATCACCATGTTGATGTCATGTGATGTCAGCATGACATGTGTCACCTTCCTGCGTGTGCCACATATATTTTACGAATGCTAATGTCATCTGTATTGATGCTTATGTCAGCAGTATGGATGTTGACACATCCCCCTGCTGACTAGGCTAGGTTGACCAAAATTTGACTACGAATATATTTCGATGCGTGACTTCGTTTGACGAGCCATTTGCATCGTTGAAAATCTTGTAACGCACTCTTCATGATGATGTCATTTTCACTAAGTTTTGAGAACTTTAATTTTTTTTCCTTTCTTTGTCTGTTGAGGCCATTCTGAGCGTCTTGAGTTGCTTCTATGAGTTATGAGTTGTCCTTAGTCCTTTATAGATCCTTTTTGGATCATATAGAGATTCTATAATGGTAAGGTTGTTGGATTGGTATGTGAGAGACCCGAGTTCGATCCTCCAAGATCGTAACCAAAATTTTAACAGCCTTATCCATAACTTGCCAATGGGAGACTAGCATGTAGTGGTCCCTCATTGATCCACATGTCCTCCACCTGTACGATCATCCATGTGTCGAAACTTGGTTGGATCATGTATGCCTTTTCATATTCCTAGTCAGATGTATGACCTACCACATAGTTCCTTGTGATTCTTTCCACGTTATCACTATATGACCTATACAGATGTGCCATGTGTCACCCTTCTAGTGGTGCCATGTGGCACCCCCTTTTGACCTCTTGACCTTTTTTTACCAAACATTTGAAGATCCATAACTTTCTCATACAATGTCCACTTGAGGTGATTCACACGTCATTAAATCTCTCACCGATCTCTAGGAAATGGAGTCATATTCAAGAGCATTTGAGATGATAAAATTTTGAGAATTTCTAGATCCTCCTGGATCTCTTTGAGTGTTTTGGATCTTCTAGATCACCCTCCTTCTATAGTGACAAGATTTAATATGAAAATCCCAAGACTTTGGAGGAAGCCATAAGGAGAATGTTGGAGTAGGTAATTTCGGGAGTTAAGCGTAGTAAGAGAGGCAAAATGGACCAAAGGGAAAAGGAAGTAGTGCACCAGGAAAGAAGGAATATGAGAGAAATGAATGGTCAGACCGAATACCAACCGTGCAAAAGATAGTTAGAAAATGGACAAGTGGAGTCCACTTAGAATTAGGGTTTTGGAGTCATAATGTAAGGGGTTTTACCCATTTTGTAGTATAAATAGAGGATGCATGATGACACAACACCCACCTCAGTAGGGTCTGTTGACCTCCTAGTCTATGGATCTCCATATTCCTCTGAGCCAAAATGGCTCTTTAGTTCCCACTATAACCTTCAATGCATATAAAACCACAGGTCCTTCTAGAAGTTACACCTATGCGAACAAGCACTAGGCACAAACCTCCACTCCACATGACTGTCGATGCGACCACAGACTTAACCCAAAAAGGTGTTTTAGGTTTTGCAACTTCGCGATTTATATTGTGAGTCCCCTGACTCATTTGATTCACAAAACCTCGAAAAGGGCTAGCGTTCCACTAGCTCCTCCCTTATGCTTCTGCCATATGACCTCCAGTCAAATGTTGGGGCCTACCTTCGAGTGCGTTGGGATTTCGCGACTCATGAGTCTGCGTTACAACTCTCCCCTTTTCCCCCGAAGTCCGCACTTGGAACTTCCTTGCCACGGATCAACGGTCCTGAACCTCCCACGATCTGACGGTCCAACTTCTCACTTCACAAATTCGAAACTTTGCAAAGTCAAAACTTCCCAACTCATGACTTCGAGTAAAAAGTTTCTCCACACTCCCGACTCCTAAATGTCAAAATTCAAATGCTGAATCAATGGCTCTCGTTGATTCATATATAATGGTTTTTATCTCTCCTGAGCTTTGCGAGTGTTGAAATACTCTCATCTAATCTCTCTGCAACTCCGCTAGATCTAATGGTCCATGGGTATCTGAAATTTCCCCTCCAAGAATTTCCACCGTCTGTTTAGATTCTCGATAATTCCTTGCCAAATGACTTGGCATATTTCCTCCTGAGCTTGACTTCTGCGAGATAAATTTAACCCCACCTTTCCTTCGAAATCTTTGAAGTATCTATCCTTCCTGAGCTTGAACCTCACTACAACCTCAAGGATTTTAAGAAAACCCTACACGCACTCCTTATAGCCTTCACGATAATCTCTAATTATCTGAAATCTCCCAACTCTGCACACTCCTTGTGGCAAAAGTTCTTCAACCGCTCACTTGGGTTGGAAAAATCTAAGACTCGACCTGGCCTACGCACACCTTGCACGGCTTTGTGCTACACTTGCACTTCCACTGGTATAAGATCAATGATATCTCTCCTGATATTTTCTGCGATGAAACTCAGAAACTATCAACGCACTCCTTGCGGACTTTCATTGCACTCCTTGTAGGAATTATTAGGAAGAGAAACAATTGAAACTCATACTCTCTCTCTCACAGACTTCATACATTCAACACGAACTCATGTGCATACACGGCATTGAAAAAAATGTCTAACAGAGACTTAAATTAAACTGTAAACATACCATTCAATAGATGTAAACAGGATTCATAAAACACCATGAAGTTGGATCAAAGCATTCTTATATTAATCCAAGTTCATCTGTACATGGTTTTCTACAACAACAGTTATCTGCTCATGCAACTTCTACAATCTTCGTTCTTCTCTTCTCTCTCTTTCTCTGCAGCTTAATTACAATTGAGAGAATGATAATAATGATACAATACAACTATGAGAGAGTCTCTTTTAAGTTTTTCCCTCCTACAACTCTAAGCTATCTTATCGAATTAAAATCTCTACAACTACTTTACATTGATTACATTAATTGTTCACAACCGACAGATGAGAGAGAATGCTCAAGATCAGCATTACAATCCCCAAAACATTAAAATCATATATATCTTTTCAAATATTACATTAATGCGCCATCCTTTTGAAATTCAAAATATCTTCAAAATGTGCACTGGCATATATCTAGTTGTCTCACTCGCACTTGCTTTGTTGGCAATGCTCCTGCATCATACTCCTTTGGCTGAAAACTTCATGGAATCCTTTCCATGAGTTCCTGCACCATTTGTCCATGTTTCTAGATATCTTCTTCACTTTCCCAACTGGCATCTTCAATCGGGTGTCCCTTCCACTTTACCAAATATTCAAAATATATCTTCCTCTGGGTCTTCTTACTAATTCTTTGATCAAGGATCCTTTTCATCTACAACCTTTCAACTACAGGCATCTGTTTGATCCATTGGATTTCTTCCTGATTTTCTGCTCCTCTCGCTTCATCCGCTCTATAAGGATATATATCTGCTACGTTGAATATGGGCGATATTCCTACACCATCTAGAAATTCATCTCATAAGCATTTGCCTCAAATTTTTGTAAAATCTTGCACGGCCCTATCTTCTTCATCTTAAGCTTATTATACGTTCCCCTTGGGAGTATTTCTTTTCTGAGGTGCACTAAAACTAAATCTCCCACTTTGAACTGAATCTCTCTCCTGTGCTGATTTGTTCTTCACTTGTATTCCTGATTGGAACTCTACAACCACTCTTTAATCTTACTGTGGATCTCTTGCATCTCTGCTGCAAAATTTTATGCTCCAGCACTTCTAAACTCATTATTCTCTAAGTCTCTCAGCTCAGATACTCCTCTTGGCTTCATTCCATACATTATCTGGAATGGGCTTTGTCATGTACTTCTCTTAGGTGATTCATTATATGCAAATTCCTCTTGCATCAAAATCTGATCCCACTGACTATGATGTGCAGCTACTAAACTCCTCAATAAGTCCCCCCAAACTTCGATTTACTACCTAAGCCTGTCCATCCATCTGAGGGTGATATGTTGAGCTAATAGATAGATTCATTCCTAGCTTCTTCCATAGTGTCCTCCAGAAATGACCAACAAATTTGGTATCTCTGTCTGAAACAATACTTTTGGGTAAACCATGAAGTCGAACAACTTTTTTGAAAAAAAAAAATTGCAATGTGTGTTGCATCACTAGTTTTCTGACATGGAATAAAATGTGCCATTTTTTAGAATCTGTCGACTACCACGAATATGAAATCACAACCTCTATGTGTCCTTGACAGTCCCAACACAAAATCCATGTTTACTATGTCCAACGGCCTCTCTAGTATTGGCAATGGTTGATAAAACCCTGTATTCTATCTTTTCCCCTTTGCGTGCTAGAAAATTCAACATCGGTTGACAAAAATTTTCACATCCATCCTCATTCCTGGCCAATAATACAAACTGTTTAGTTGCACAAATGTTTTATCATGAACAAAATGTCTATTCAATCCCCCACTATGTTTTTCCTTCAAAAGGTTTTCTCTCATAGAACCCTTCGGGATACACAACTAATTTCCTTTAAACAACAGTTCATCCTGAATCAAGTATTCAATCCATTGGTTTCTATCTCTCAGAACAAGATTCTCACATGCTTCATAAGTTTCCTTGAAATATGAATCATCTCTATACATGTCCTTAAGGCTATTAAAACCTAAGGTCTTCACATGAAACTCCTACAAAATCAAACATTTCCAACTCAACGCATTAACAACCTTGTTAGCATTTCTAGAAATGTGCTTTATAACAAAAGTAAAGTTTTTCATAAATTCAACCCATTTTGCATGTTTCTTGTTCAGTTTCTCATGTCTGGTTATAAACAATAGGGCATGGTTGTTGCTATACAAAACAAACTCTTTTGGAACCAGGTAGTGCCTCCATTTCTTCAACGCTTGTATGACTGCATAAAACTATTTATCATACATGAAATAATTCCTTTTGACATCATTCAACTTCTCATTGAAGTATGCAACTAGTCTATTGTCTTGACTTATGACTACTCCAATCTCAAATCCACTTGCGTCACATCTCACTTGAAATTTTTTACTAAAATCTGGCAGAACCAGAACTGGCTATTCAATTATCTTCTCTTTAAACAACTTGAAACCTTTCTCTTCTTCCTCTATCCAATGAAAAGATTTATGTCTTTTCTTGATTGTGTCCATCAATGATGCACAAATTCCACTAAAATTCTTAATGAACTTCCTGTAAAAACTGGCTAATCCATGGAAGCTTATGACTTCAAAGATATTCCTTGGTGGTGGCCATTCTTTGATTGCTTTTACCTTCTCAGGATCCATCTTCAACTCATTCGAAGAGATCACAAAACCCAAATAAATGAGTCATGTCTTCATGAAAGATGACTTCTTCAGATTTATCAACAACTTCTATTGCTATAACCTCCTCATCACTAGATTTAGATTTCTCAAATGTTCTTCCTTAGTCTTACTGAAGATTAGTATATCATCAATATACACAATTACAAACTTCCCAATGAAATATTTCAAGACTTCATTCATCAATATCATAAAAGTACTTGGCGCATTTGTCAAACCAAACGGCATGACAAGCCAATCATCTAGTCCTTCATTTGTATTGAATGTTGTATTCCATTCATCACCTTCCCTCATTCTAATTTGATGATACTCGCTTTTCAAATCAATTTTTGAAAAAAAAAATTCTCCACTCAAGAAATCCATCAAGTCATCCATCCTGGGTAAAGGAAATATATACCTCATGGTGACTTTGTTTATAGCCCTTGAGTCTGTACACATTCTCCATCCACAATCCTTAATTGGACTTAACACTGTTGGTACAGCGCATGGTCTCAAGCTTTCTCTAATCAACCCTTTGTCCATCAAATCTTGGACTTGCTTCTTGACTTCTCCATTCTCCTGTGACGTCAATCTGTACACTTCTTTTTTTGGTAAACTTTCTCCTGGTATAAGGTCAATGTGATGGATTATACTTCTGATGGGAGACAACGAACAAGCTAAGTTTTCCACCACTATATCAGCGAAATTCTCCAGCAGTTCCTGAATTTCCTCAGGTAAATCATCCATCGAGGTACTAGTCAAGATGACTCTAGGTTTTCTCACCATAGGAAACTGCATGTCTTCTTATTTCTTGACTTCATTCAGAATTTCCTTCCCACTCATGAGAAGTATAGTATTTCTTGCTTCTTCTTTCACCTTCTTGTCTTCAATTGGCAACAACATATGTGTCCTACCATTTTTCTCCAAGGTATAAGTGTTCTTTCTTCCATCATGGACAACATTCTTGTCATATTGCCAAGGTATTCCCAACAAAAGATGACAGACATCCATGGGAATTACATCAAATAATATCTCATCTCTATAACCCCATATCTTAAATACAACTAAGCAATGTTTAGTGATTGTTACTTGATGTCCTTTTTGTAACCATGAGGCTTTATATGGGCTTGGATGTGTAACTGTCTCCAATTCCATCTTCTCTAGTATTTCTGTGGATACTAGATTATCCATGCTTCCACTATCAATTATCACCTTGCATACCCTATCATTCGTCTTGCAAGCAGTTATGAACAGACTGTTCCTTTGGACTGGATTCTCCATCTCTTTCTCTGGCTTCAAGATAATTTTCCTCATCATTAAGGATCTCACACCTTCTGCATCTTCTGCCTCAACATTTCGCTTCTGCACTTCTGAAATGTGATCTTTGCCTCCTCCATCTAGTTTTCTATTTGGACATTCCCAAGATTTTTGTTCAATCTTTCCATAGAAAAAACACTTCACTTCACCTCCTCTGCCTCTTCCTCTTCATCTTGCTCGAGGAAAAGTGTTCCTATCGGCATATTGTCTTCCCTATGAACTTCCTCCCCTTGTTGGGTGATTATGAGGCTTATTTTATTCATCTTTGGGATTCTATACTCTATCTTGGGCAATCGCTTTGCCTCTGCTCTGAATTTTACCTCTACCCCTTTGACCTTGCTTTCGGGCCAATTTCTCTTCTGCCTTCAGAGAAATCTGATAAGCATCTTCTACATTTCTGATTGTCACCATGCTCATTTCATCCTGAATCTCATATATCATGCCATTCATATATCTTCTGACCTTTTCATCATCACTTTCATGACGACCTACTTTGATGTTAGTTCTGTAAAACTCCTATGTGTATTCCTTCACTCTCATCCCTTTCTGTCTCAAATTATGCATTTTTCGAAATAGATTAATTTGGTAATCTTTGGGTATGAATTTGGGTTTCATCTTTGCTACCATCCTATCCTAGCTTTTAATTCTTTGTTTTCCTTTGCAATACCTGTCAGCCTAAATTTCATCCCACCACAGTGCTACATGTCCTTTCAGTCTAGTGACATCGTCCTTTACTTTCTTATCTTCTTCAATATCCTCATAGTCAAAGTATTTATCCAGAGCTCTAAACCAATCTAGCAGCTCCTTAGCGTCGAAGTTTCCTTCATACATCAGGATGTCCATCTCTTCTCTAGCACCTATTCTTGCAACAGCTTTAAATAGACGTTCCTCTGCAGAATCTTCGACTACAACTTCTTCTTCGGGTCCTCCTTCCTTCTCACTTTCAGACTCACTGATATCTCCAGTATTAGGTGTTCGTCTCTGTGTTGTATCCATAGCATCTAACCAAGCACGAAATTATCTCATTTCCATTTCCACAACTGGATCGGGAATTGGTATTTCTTGACGTCTTCTTGGTGGCATTGTTTCAATCTGTCCACGCAGAATTTAAATCACAACTTTCCTTCTGTCTTCTCTTGCTTATAGAAAACAATGATTGTAAGCTCTGATACCACCTAACGTAGCACCCACCTTAGCAGGGTTTGTTGACCTCCTGTTCTATGGATATTTGTATTCCTCTGAGATGAAATGGCTCTTTAGTTCCCACTGGAACGTTCAATGTATATAATATGATAGGTCCTTCTAGAATTTACACCTATGCGAACAAGCACTAGGCACGAACCTCCACTCCACATGACCGCCAACGTGACCACAGACTTAACCCGAAAAGGAGTTTCGGGTTTCATGACTTCGCGATTTCTATTGTGAGTCCCCTGACTCCTTCGATTCCCGAAACCCCTAAAAGGGATAACAGTCCACTATCTCCTCCCTTATGCTTCTGCTATATGACCTCCATTCAAACGTTGGGGCCTACCTCCCAGTGCGTTGGGATTCCGCAACTCATGAATCTGCATTACAACTCTCCCCTTTTCCCTGGAAGTCCGCACTCACGACTTCCTCACCATAGATCAATGGTATTAAACCTCCCACGATCTGACGGTCCAGCTTCTCAGTTCGCAAAGTCAGAAATTTGCAACTCGCGGCTTCCGAGTAGCAAGTTTCTCCACACTCTCAACTCCTGAATGTCAAAATTCAAACGCTAAATCAACGGCTCTTGTTGATTCAGATCTAATGGCTTCTATCTCTCCTGAGATTTGTTAGTGTTGAGAGACTCCTGCCTAATCTCCTTGCAACTCTGCTGGATCTAATGGTCCATAGGTATCTGAAATTTCCCCTCCAAGAATTTCCACCATTCCTTCGGATTCTCAATAAATCCTTTCCAAATGACTTGGCATCTTTCCTCCTGAGATTGACTTCTGCAAGATAAATCCAACCCTGCCTTTCCTTCAAACTCTTTGAAGTCTCTATCCTTACTGAGCTTGAACCTAACTACAACCTCAAGGATTTTAAGAAAACCTTGCACGCACTCCTTGAGGCCTTCACGATAATCTTCGATTATCTGAAATCTTCCAACTCTGCGCACTCCTTGTGACAAAAGTTCTTCAACCACTCACTTGGGTTGGAAGAGTATAAGAATCGACCTGGTCTACACACACCTTGCACGGCTCTGTGCTACACTTGCACTTCCACTGGTATAAGATCAACGGTATCTCTCCTGATCTTTTCTGAGATGAAACTCAGAAAATGTCAACGCACTCCTTCTGTACTTTCATTGCACTCCTTGTAGGAATTCTCAGGAAGAGAAACAATTGAAGCTCATACTCTCTCTCTCACATACTTCATACATTCAACATGAACTCATGTGCATACATGGCATTGAAACAAATGCATAACAAAGACTTAAATTAAACTATAAACATACCATTCAATAGATGTAAATAGGATTCATAAAACACCAGGAAGTTGGATCAAAGATTCTTATATTAATCCAAGTTCATCTGTACATGGTTTTCTACAACAACAACTATCTACTCATACAACTTCTACAATCTTCGTTCTTCTCTACTCTCTCTTTATCTACATCTTAATTACAATTGAGAGAATGATTATAATGATACAATACAACTATGATGGAGTCTCTTTTAAGTTTTTCCCTCCTACAACTCTAAGCTATCTTATCGAATTAAAATATCCACAACTACTTTACATTGATTACATTAATTTTTCACAACCGAAAAATGAGAGCGAACACTCAAGATCTGCATTACAATCCCCAAAAAATTAAAAGCATATATATCTTTTCAGATATTACATTAATGTGCCATCCTTTTGAAATTCAAGATATCTTCAAAATGTGCACTGGTGTATATCCATTTGTCTCACTCGCACTTGCTTTACTGGCGATGCTCCTGCATCATATGAGGAAGCTAGGCATCTCACGATCATACTTTCAACAAATTTTTGCATGAGAAGAGTACTTAGGGAATATTATTTAGTTGAAGTCTGTAGTTTGTTGAGAGCTATGGAGCTCAGATGGAGTTAATGTTGAGATATAACTGAGGGTCAGGTCGCAAGCTGTGGAGATTGGTGTGACACTGGTTAGCCTCACTATTCTTAAACGATATGGTGTAATGTGTGCAATGCTATTTTGATGAAGAATGAATAGAACAAAATATCTTTGTGGACGTAGCCCAAGGCGGGGTGAACCATGGTAAAATCATGTGATGCAATGTGTCTGAATGATTTTTATTGTTTCTGCAATTATAAATGAATGGTTAGATGAATGCATATGTTAGGGTTTATTTGCAGTGCACACTAAATTAAGTATGCAAAATAGATGATTTTGAATGAATAAAATGTTGAATATGATGAACATTATGGTATAATGCATGTTAAAGTAGGATAGTAGTAAAAATAACATCCCCAATCCCTTCCATGACTACAGACATCTGCATCCTGTAGTCACCCATAAGCGATCTTGGGTGAGACTATGTTGTGCACTCGGTGTAGCCTTCTAGTTTACCAAAAGGGTCGATGGTGAATTTTTTTGTTGTTGGAGAACTAAGGTAGAACCCAGGTCATCCCATACTGATCCTAAAATTATATTTTAAATACTTGATTAAGTTTTAAAGCATGAGTTCATTAACCAATTAGGAATTGATGAAAGAAGCATAAACTAATGAGATATTATAGAATCCATGATAAGAAATGTAGATCAGAATGTAAGCACAAAGATTATCAAACCATAACAACAAAATTGTTAACGAATTTAGGTAATATTGCCTACGTCTCCAGGCCTTTGTCTCAGTGGGTGAGGATTTCTAATTTCTATTCAATTATTCAAAATTACATCAGAAAAGTTTCAAATGGAGTACAAATTGGTCTTCATGTGTTCTTCTCGACCTCAAGAATCCAACACCACTAATGGAACTGAAAATGATTGAGTGTAGCTCCTGGAATTGGCTCGCAAAGTTCCCCTCCTCAATGGCCTCCCTGCATAAAAATGGATTTGGATTTCAAACTCCTCATCATTTCTCTTGTTATGAACCTCCTTAATTCTTCTAAGAACCCCTGGTTTATATAGATTTGAAGTGGGAATCAACCTCCCAAATTCCTTCCATGATCTAGCCTCAAATCATGCTCCAGATCTCCCCATAATGGAAACAATCCATTAAAAATAGGCTAAAAAATCACAACATAAGGTGAAAAACCCACAAATAGGGAAAATTCAGGGTACAACCCCTTTTCCCTGGCTACTGGTCGCATGCACTCTGCCATGTGGCCACAAGATATTAATGGCACGCTGGCCCCTCCGATCTTGGCTCCTGGTCTTGTGGCTATGGCCCATGTAGCCAATCCCTTAAGCTCCCACGCGCATATATGGTTAAGCCCCAGATTCGTAGCCCCTGGTCGATCGGGGTTGGCCCCCGATGACCGGGGCCTATCCCAAACAATGCGCCATATGCTAACTCAAAAGTAGAATATTCCATATGGCATAACAAGCACCACCCTAGCCTGATAGTTTCGCCCCCTTTCACAAAATCATTGGTGCACAGGGAGGTCGAATGTTTGAAACCCCTGGAAGCCATAAAATTTTTCTGAACTAGCTGACATTGAAAAAATCTGGGGTGCCATGTGGAACCCTCTGATTGGGCCACGTGTCACCCTATGATTGTACTGTACCACATAGTCAATGTATAGTCATCATGCCATGTCACCATCATACAAACTAGTCAGCTATCCAGTCACCTTCCACATCACCTTTTGTACAACCACATGTCGTGCCACATCATCATTTGTATTTCATAGTCACCTTGCCATAACAGCATCTGTACAACCGAACTTTCATTCGTACTGCCACGTTTTAGCCTTCCATTGGGCCATGCCATGTACAGACTGCCACGTGTCATTTGTACAATGCCATGTGTCAAATCCATACATGTTCCAACTCAACCCAAAAATGCCATACTTGAGTGACACGTGTCACCTCCTAGTGATGTCACATCATCATGACGTCATGTTTACATCACCTATCATACTGTTGACGTCATCAGTATGGCCTGTTGACTTTGACCAGTTGACCTTTTTTGCTTGTTTGGGAAGTCGGTCAGAACACGATATCTTTCGTATACGGTGTCCATTTGAAAAAAAACATTTTATTGTCGAAATCAACGTGGCAAAATGGACACAATGACATTGGTTGCGTCCGATTCCGATAACTTTTATTTTTAGGCCTTCCTGGATCCATTTTGGATCATGCCTCCCCACTAAGACCTTTTGGTCCTCCAAAAAGGTATTAACTAGTCATCAAGTGTGGGATAGGCCACCCCACTTGTTCTTTGTCTTTAAACTCTATCCTGTGCACCTGTCTCTTCAATATCAATTGAAAAACAACCATGACAACTGAAAGCATATTTTTAGCAACTTGTAGTCTTTCACATCTTACTGAAGCCACTACCATCAATGTTGAAAACATTAGCAACGATAACATAAAAAATATGACTGAAAATGAGCTAATATGTTTGTAGTACTTGTACGACATTAGTTTATCTTGAAGCAAAGTATGATTGAAATTCCATTCTACAACCATCTCATGTTCATGCTTAAGATCAATTGCTTGATTTGGCACAATTATAGGTGTGTTTCTTGCATAAGTTGCCTTCCTTAATTGTTTTGTTGTTCATAGAGATTGATTTTCTTTTAAGTGATGAGCATGTACAACATATTCATTTCCTTCTTTGGTTAAGTGATATTGATTTTGTTCCCTGTAGAAGATTTCTTTGTGATCATACAAATAAGGGCTTCCTAAGACCATTCCACATTAATTTAGTGGCCCCACATCACAAGTTACCTCATCCACAAACTTTGATGAAATTACAAACTTTAAAGTGCATTGCTTTGTTATGTGCAATTTATGATTATTTCTTATCCATTTAAGTGAGTAAGGTTTATGATGCATCTGAGTGTTTAATCCCAATTGTTTAACCACTTCCTCTGAAATCAAGTTAGATTGAGATCCACTATCTATCAATGTATCGATCTTAGTATGTTTCATTATCACCCTTATTTGAAACAACTTGCATCTAGAATCATATACATCGCCAATTTTACCTGTCAAACCAACTGTTGTGATCTTAGTCTCGTCACCTAAATCATATCCCAAGTGAAGATAATTTCTATGTTTTATACAAAGTGGGGATCATTTCAGTATACATTTATGCTATTTGGGTTGAAGAATGCACCAACCATTTTTTCAAGGGTAGTAGTAGTAGCTTTTAAGGAATTCATTCATAATTTTTTGGAGGTTTACTTAGATGATTGGACAATGTCCAGTCTATTAAACGATCATGTTTAAGTATTAAGTATGATGTTAGATAGATGTAGATAGTGTAATATATCATTGAATATCAAGAAATGTATTTTTAGTGCATATTTTGGGATTTTTTTAGGACATGTGGTGTGTAAACAGGGTCTGCTGGTTGATCCTACCAAAATTGTTGTCATAGTTAACTTACCACCACCGAAGTCAGTGCGCCATTTGAAGAGTACACTTGGACAAACAGGGTATTACAACAATTTCATCAGGGGATATGCACATATTACTGCGCTAATGGAGAAGTTGCTAAAGAAGGACACTATGTATCAATGGAATGATGAATGCCAAGAAAGTTTGGATATTTTGGAGAATATGGTTATTGCGTCGATTTTAGTATTTCTAGATTGGGAAAAAGAATTTCATGTGCATATGGATGCATCTTCAATAGCATTAGGAGAAGTACTAACCCAACCAGGATAAGGTGATATAGATCACCCTAAATCATTTTCCAGCAAAAAGTTATCATATTCAGAACTTAACTATAACACTACAGAAAGAGAAGGATTATCTATGGTATATGATTTGCAGAAATATAGGCATTACTTGTTAGGGAAACATTTCAAGATGTTTACAGATCATTTTTCTCTAAGATATTTATTCAATAATCCAGTGTTGGGGGGAAGGATATGAAAATGGCTACTTTTGTTCCAAGAGTTTGATTTTGAAGTTGTGGTGAAGCCTAGAAGATTGAATGTCGGACCATATCACTTATCCGGGATAACTAATGGAAAAGAACCCAGTAACTTGGAAGATAACTTTCCAGATGCACAATTGTTTTTAGTATAGATAGTTGATGGGTATTTTGCTGACATTATTGATTTTTTAAGTACATCATTTGCACCAGGATAATTTACTACTGTGCAGAAGACAAATTTGGTGGTCAGAGCTGAAGATTATCAATTGATTGTAGGTCATTTATACAAACTAGGAGTAGATAACATCTTAAGGAGATGTGTTCTGGAGCATGAAAGGCCTATCATTTTAGCAGAAGCACGTGAAGGGATTGTTGGAGGACACTACGCAAGAAAATCTATCTCATAGAAGGTGTTGCACGCAGGATTATGGTGGCCAACTTTTCACAAGGATTCAAAGGAATACAATCAAAAGTGTGATGTTTGTAAAAGATTTGGGAATCCATCTAGGAGGGATGAGATTCCCTTGGGATCTCAGGTTACTTTGCAAGTATTTGATAAGTGGGCAGTAGACTTTTTAGGCCCAATAAATCCACCAACAAGAAGATCAAGAGAAAGATATATTATTACAGCGACATAATACTTAACCAGATGGGATGAGGCAACACCAGTAAAGGATTGCAACACTAGGAAAGGGAGAATTATGTATTCATGAATCCACGAATCTCTAAGTTCGCGAAGTACCTATAGAAGGAAAAATGATTAAGTGTTCAGGCTTTCTGATGGACATAAGAAGAGGAGGTACACAATTGTATGTCTGTGAATCCAAGAGTATGTGTAGATGGAAAAGTGGCTAAGTGTTGAGACCCTTCAGACAGGCCTGTGAAGGGAAGAATTATGCATTCGTAAGTCTGCAAGTCTGTGAGTACGTGTAGATGGAAAAATAATCTAACTCTTGAGACTTTTCGGGTGGACCCATAAAAGGATGTTTATAGAATTATTCATCCACGAGTTCGTGAAGATGAAAAATGGCTAAGTATTGAGACTTATTGGGAAGACTGATGAAAGGGAGCTACAAGATTATGAGTTCACAAGTCTATGATTCTGCCACCCGTGAGAGTGCGTCAGAAGAAGGTCCAAGTGAAGATGGTTGTAGACCTATGTGGACTGAAGTTCCACCATGGAAGGCTAGGCTACTGCCATGTTAGGACTAGGATGTTGCCACGTCAGTTGGCATGGTCAATGACACATCACATGGAAGTAAGAGAGATATTTACTTTGTAGACTCAAGAAATTTGGAAGGTCATACCTTTCATTCTAGAGCTCAATCATGAGTGAATTTACCATTGTTGGAAATCTCTTGATGAGAAAAGGAGGATGGAGTTGTGATAGAGAATATTTAAAGTTGATAGAAGAAGAAAAAAAATTATATGCCATCCCTTAAAGGGTACTTAGGGGTCAGGTATGTTATAATGGGAGTCATGAGGTAGGTAGTTGGAATCAGCGGGGAGAGGTTGATTGGAGTCAACACCTTCAGTATAGAGAGGGGGATCAGAGGATGATGTATCCTGGAATTTGGTCATGAATTGGTGGAGCGTTGAATGGAGTTCATTAATTTGGCTATCTAGTTGGTCTTTGACTTCACCAATGGTTCTATGGAGTTGGTCTTGGATGATTTCTATTTTTGCATGAATGGTCAAAATATTCTTGTTTACTCTATCCTGAAGGGTAGCCAAATCAGTACTCAGTTTTTTATTGGTTTCTTCTTGGCAGGTGAGAGCCATGATGGAAAGAGGGGTGGGTCCACGGGGTCAAAGAAAGAGTTGAAATGATAGGTATGGAAACAATCAAGGTGAAAAGGGGAATCTAATGAGATAGGTCCCTAATAAGGGGATCATAAGGGGAGCAAGACCACAGAAAAAAAAAGGTTGAAAATGATAGGTATCACTGCAATCGGGACAGAAAGAGGAATCCAATGGGATAGGTCTCAAATAAGAGTGCGGGAAGGCCCCAAACATTTATTTTTTTAACTCCTACAGAGTTATACTCTGATTTGAATAATACTACAGTGTTGAAAGGCCCAAATTCTTAAAATGAAAAAATGTGTAGTAATTTCGCAACCAGAATGAAAGAGGTAAAGTTGCACGACAATATATCTTCTCTGTTTTGTTTATGTTTCTGTCCCAATGGTTAGGGTATTTAGGATTTCTACAGACAAGGGTTTTCCTTGTGTTGTAGCTCTCTGATATACGTGTGGGGTCGAATAGTAGTAGTCGACCCAGTATCTCAGGGAACCAACTAATTAGGATAGATCGTGCCCTTAGTCATCCTATCCGACTATCCCGGTACTAGAGAATATCTTCTCGAGTGTTTCTCTCAGTGGAACTATAAAAATCAGGCGACCAATTGGTTTATCTACGTATGGCTTTAGGATATCTAAGTCGATATATATATAAGTGTTTTCTGATGCGCTACCACTCGAAGGGATACCAACAAGGGTTACAAGGGTGGCCAACAATGTGTACTTAAGTATTGCCTATACTTCCTGCGTGTATTCTTCCCCAATCATGGATTTATGCATTGAATGATATATATATGTAGCTTAAAGACGTCGAAATAGGTCTCTACCCTGAAAAACATAACCCACAATTTTTTGCCAAGGAAAGTGCTCTGATACCACTTGTAAGGTACCAGATCTTTTATAATAGCTAAAAACCAAAACACTGCAGATAATAACAGCGAAACAAAACAATATGAATTCACAACACCAAAATAATACCTTTATTGATAGGAAACAATGTTCACTTGCCTCTTCGAGGGGGCGACCTCCAGTAGAGAAACACTCTATTACAATAATTCTCAAGACAAGACTTATCATGCTATCAAATCCTATTTATACTAAATCTATCTACCAAAAGAACAATCTAGAGGAATATCTTTTAGAAGAAGAAGCTTCTATCATATGTGCTTACATTTGACTTATTTTTCCTTATTACTAGGCCTTATTAATATTGGCCTTTATTGCATAGAAAATATATTATTCTACATACGTGAGCGGTTAGGGAGGTTAGGTCCCTAATAGAGGCTAGATATGCTAATCCTAGTACTGTTCCTATGAATGCCCTTTATGATGCATTTACAGTTACACTTATTGCTTAGGAAAAAAGTGATGGGTACTCTCGAAACTTGTAGGTGCTCCTCACAACCGTTGCAAACAAGTTCTGAAAGAAGCAAGGTTTTTCATTCCATTTTTTTTTTTGGATTCTAGTCTCAAGATTCTTCTGGCTAATAATTGACTGTGTGTTGAGTTTACTCTTTCCACACAACATGCCTCGTGAAAGGGGGAAGGTGTGCAGAGGAAGCGGTACCTTTCGCAGATATTCCAGTCAACGTCTAGTCCTTCTCCTTTCCTCAATGATTCTGGCTTCACCCACCAAACAATGGACCATAATGCTTAGGAAATAGACTCGTTAGCTATCCAACATGAGGAATATCCATGAGGCTATGCAGTAGTAGAGGAGGAATTTCCACTTGCACCCGATCAAAATAATGTGGGAGCTTATGTGTCTCCTGGTGCGATGAATGTTCAAGGAGAATTATCCACCTTTCCCAACATGAGGGATAATGAAGGCTTCAAACTTATGGAACATGGTGGAGACTCCCATCAGCAAGATGTTAAAGAACACCATATAATATTCTCGGAGGACCCACTATAGTTGATCTTCGACCTATGAGGGGAAATGGAAGAACAAAACTTTTATGAGGAGTCAATGGAACATAAAATTTGGTCATTGTACAACATGCTCTCCACTCCACAAAAAATGCACCAATATCATACACAACCACACTAGCGATTAGTTGTCCCGGTATGGCCAAATCCTCCCTAGTGTGATGGCAAAGGAAAATCATCATAATTTTCATCATACGTTCCAACTATGCTCTATGTTTATGTTTTCACTCTTAGCTTTCTCTAGTCATAGTTTTGTGTTTATTTTTTATCCCAACTTGTTCAATAGAAAGTACAATAGCATTATGGGTATTAATTTTGGCCCACTGGGAAGAATTTCACAGACATTTCAGCCCTAGTGTTGGAGTTGGTTTCCATTATTGGAAGCTCTACCATCTGGACCCTTGATATGTATTTTTATCTTGGATTATAGAAGGTAATATAAAACAATAGCTTACAATTTTTTTTTTATTGTCAAAGTAATTCCAGGTCACATAGATTTTAGGTATATCTGACTTAATAATGAGCATTTTAGAAGGCATGTGAAAGGGGCATTGTAGAGTATAGTCATTGAAATATTTTATTTTTTATTTTTTCCCAAAGGAAAGGGGGGAAGGTCAAACAACAAGCATAGTGTTAAGGGTATTACACTAACCCACTTAAGTAGATATATGGGTTCCCATGTATTCAGGCCATCTCTATTAAATATGGTCGGTAGATACAGTGTGAAAGAAATAATTGTAAGAAGGATTATTAGAAGGTTTTTCCTACTAGAAACTTCCCAAGGATGTTAGATAGAAACTATATAATGAAGTAGAAGCAAGGTAACAAGATCTATTGCTTCTTCCATAGTTTTCTATTGCTATTGTAATCTATCATGTTTGCTCTAAATCTTGCTATATTTTGTTATTTCTACTCTGAATCTTCTCTTTTCCTAATAAAGAACACCACAAGTGGTATTTGAGAACTTTTCAAAAATGATATTTTAAGAGAATATTGTTTAGTCTAGATATGTATTCCAATGTCTATAAATAACAATGTGATCTACAATTTAGCAAGTAAATATGCAATCAGGGAAGACTACATGTAGCGAATAAAACTGGTTTCTCCTAGTTAGACACCATTGTAACCCTTGTTGGTATCCTTTCAAACAATACCACATAAAACAACACATGTATATGGAATTGCACTTCCATGTGCACTCGAGTATATATGAATCCCCCTAGATTATCTAAAACCATATTTAGATAATATATTGGTTTTCTTGTTGTGATGGAAGAGGTAGATAAAAGTGTGCAGAGGCATTGCCATCATCCCTTGTCTGACCCATGTAGAGAAGGATCCTCTCCGACCCAACGAGCCGCATGATTATGTCGGTTTTGCAAGTGAGGTAAACTCTTATGGAGGTCGTGAGGTGAAGACCGTGGAGGTAGTGGAGACCAATGGTTTTCATGATGGAGGAAGTCTCCTAACTGAGCCGTCGGTTTGAGGTTGAGTGGAGACAAATGATCTTGTAAACTCTCTCATGGAAGAGTATTTCGAATCCGGTGGACGTACTGTTGTTTTCTTTTGGATTCATAATTTAAAAAAAAAATCAAAGTTTGTTTTTGAGAAAGAGTTTGAAAAGTCTCCATTTATTTTGTGAAGTTTTTTCGAATGAGATATATATCATTGAAGTTCAATTGATTTTTTGAAAGAGATATATATAATATTGAATTTTAAAAGGGTGGGATAAAAAAAGAATTAGAGAGCGTGTGTAGAGAATTAATGGCAAAAATGACGAACGCGAAATTCAAGGTTGAAAAATTTAATGGTAAAAATAACTTAAAATTGTGGAAACTTAAAATGTAAGAATCATTAGTACAACTAGGGTTGCATATGGATTTAGACGACAAGAGGAAAAAACCTACATCTATGACCGATGAAGAGTGGGAAAACCTATATGTCATAGCCCTTAGCACAATTTTGTTATGTCTTGTCAATGATGTCTTGGTTAACATTATTGTAGAAGAAACAACAACATGCTTATGGAGTGGGATGGAAAGTCTTTATATGACAAATTCCTTGACGAAACAGATTTACTTGAAGAGGCAACTATAGAATTTAAAAATGAAAAAAGGTATGAAAATCACAGATCATTTGAATGTGTTTAGTACTCTTATATGCCAATTGAATAGTATGGATGTTAAAATCGATGACGAAGATAAGAAAATTACACTATTATGTTCATTGTTTGAATCTTCGGATCATCTACTTACTTCCATTCGCTTTAGTAAAACTGAGAATATTGAATTTGATAATGTTGTTGGAGATTTGTTGTCTGAGGAGGTGAAGAGAAAATCAAGTATTGAAACCTACACACCAGAAGCATTGGTTGCTAGAGGTCGGTCCACAAAAAGGGGAGAAGATTCAAGTACAACATCCAGGGCTAAGTCAACAAGAAGAAATGGTAAGGAAATATTTTTTTACTATAACAAAGTTGGGCATCTTAAAAATGATTGTTGGAAGCTAAAGGAGTCCAAGGAAGACTCCAAAATGAAGGAAAATCCGGTTGAATCAGGTCTAGGTATGAATGATGAAGTCTTGTCTATTTGTAATGTCTTTGAATATTATGAGGAATGTCTTTTATACTTTGGTGCTTCACATCATATTTTCCCACATAGAAGTTGGTTTAGTTCTTATCAAACAGTTGATAATGGAGTTGTCATATTATGGGTAATAATAATTCTT
>ML838400.1:90260-100915 GCA_009831015.1 Picea engelmannii | reverse complement strand
TTGATATTGGTATCCAGAAGAACCTCATCTCAGTAGAGGTCATCAAGTGCCTATCCCTAGCGACAATGTTTCACCTGCATCCCTACACCATCGGATGGCTTTGTCAATGAAGCAATCTTCACATCATCCAACAATGCGGTGTGTTGTAAAACATCAAGCCATTCAAAGATTAGGTATTGTGTGATGTTTCTCCCCTTTAAGTTTGTGATGTTATTTTGGGACAACCTCATTTATGGAAACATCATGTTGTATATGATTCTAGGCCTTGCAGTTTTATTATTACTTTGAACAGGAAATTGTACAGGATACTCGAGGTAGTCCCACCTAGTGTTATCTCCTTGATCTCTGCCAAGAAATTCAGGAAGGTCATTTCTCAAACCGGGAAGTTTGTCTTCTTTGTGATTCTCTCTTAGAGTGAGTGAAAGGTTGCAGCCACATTCATGCCCTCCATGACCAACCTCTCCATGCAGTAGAAGAAAGTGGACAACGTTATGGAATAATACATAGACATCTTCTCATCACCTATTGGGGTACCTCTACACTCTCAGGTCAAGCATCCCATCGATATGACCCTCGGCACATCGCTACCCAATGAGCCAGTCTATCATTTCTCTTTGCTATAAAATGAGTATATCAAGTGTTAGATCCAAGAAATTCTCCACAAGGGGCACATCTTACCCAACTCATCACCTTGTGGAAGCCCAATCGTGTTGGTGCAGAAGAAAGACGGGACTTGGTGACTCTGCACTGATTAACGGGCCCTAAATAAAATCACAAACAGGAATAGGTACTTGATTCCCTGAATCGACAATCTCCTTGATCATCTCAAGGGGGGGGAATACTTCATTAAGATTGATCTAAAGTCTGGCTACCATCAGGTCCCAATAGAATAGATAGATGTATGGAAATTTTCCTTCAAGTCAAAAGAATGTCTTTTTGAATGGTTGGTCATGCCCTTTGGTTTGAAAAATACCCCAAGAACTTTCATGACGATGTTGGAAGATATCTTGTGACCTTTCACTGATTCTTTTGTGGTGGTGTATCGGTATGAAATCCTCATATATAACAAGACATGGGCATAACACTTGTAGCATATTCAACAGGTTTTGCACACTCTACGATAACACAAGCTATATGATAACTTGGAAAAATTCTTCTTCGACATGGACAACATCCAATACCTAGGATACATTGTCGATGTGCATGGTGTGCATGTTGATCCAGCCAAGATCCAAGTCATCTGTGACTAGTCAGCCCCAACTATGCTCACTGAGCTTTGGAGCTTCTTAGGCCTTGCCAATTTCTGTCACAGGTTCGTGTTGAGATTCTCCCATATTGCATGGGCCCTTAGCCAAATAAATAGGGGTGGTGGTAAGGAAAACTTTGTGTGGGGCTTGTCCCAATAGAAATCATTCGATGATATGAAGCCACGCTTGTACTCCACCCCAATTATTTCATTACATGACCTACAACAACCTTTTGAGATCAAGACATATGCTTCAGACTATGTTGTGGGCACAATCATCACTCATCACGACCACCCTGTGGCCTATCATAGTGAGACACTATCATATATCATCTGTAATTACCCTACTTATGACAAATAAATGTACTCCATTGTGAAAGTATATTTCTAGTGAAGGAATTGCATTCTTGGGAAGGAGACAGTCATCCACATTGATCATAAGCCACTGCAGTTCATGCAGATGCAAGGAAAATTGCAGAATGATCGCCATCAAAAGTGGTCCACATATTTGTAGCAGTTCCACCTCAACATAAAGTATAAAAAATGAAGTACCAATCGAGTCCTTTATTTCCTCACCCGACATCCAGCCATGACACTCACCACAATGATGGATTCGTGTGGCCACTAGACCTCTAGATGGCCCCAACTCTATGAGACAGATCTTGACTTCACCAACACCTACCAGATGTTGGGTGAAAAAACAGTTGTCAATAATTTTCATATTCATGATGAGATTTTGTGCCATTTGGGCCATCTATGCGTTCCATCAAGCGAGTGAGTGAAGTTGATTTGGGAAGCCCACTATAGTTGGGTGGCAGGACACTTCGGCATGGAAAAGACAGTGGTAGTGTTGCAACGACATTTTTTCTAGCCAAAACTTTGACAGGATGTCAACAAGTATATTCAATGAAGCACTTCCTATGCTATTTCCAAACTGACCACTAAGAAACAAGGCCTATAAACCCCTCTTCCTACTCCTGACAGGACCTAGGAATCCATATGAATGGACTACATGTTGGACTTCCTTCCACCAAGAGGGGAAATGACTGTGTTTTTGTGGTTATTGATCACTTTTCCAAGATGGTGATTATGGCCACCTGAAAGAAGAGCATCATAGTGGAGGATTCTTCAAAGAAACTTCCTATGGGGCGACTTGAAAAACAAGAAGAAATGGGCATTAGTGGCATGGGAAACAATTTTTCTTTCAAAATTGAAAGGTGGTATAGGCTTGAGGGATCCAGAAACCCTTAGCCAAATCCTAGGGGATAAGATGTAGTGGCATTGGTTGACTAATCCCCATTCTCAAAGGGCCAGCCTCTGGAAAATTAAATATTCTCAAAATAAAAAAACTAGGAAGATCATCAGAATGAACAATGCCCCTCTGAGTTTGTGCCTCTAGAACCTAGCTTGGAAAAATAGTCACTTAGTTCAAGAAATCGACTTATGTGAAATAAAAAATGGAAAGGATACTCTATTCTGAGAGGACGCCTGGAAACAACTCCCCACAGTGGAAGACCAACCATCTCATCTCATATTTCAAGCTGGAATGACAGCCCAGAATAAGACCAGGGTTGCTCAATACTAGACGGAAGAGGCAAACCCCATTCACTGGAGGAATTGGCTCCCCTACCATGGTTGGACTGGAGAAACATACAAAAATATCATAGAGGGCTTCTTAGAGAAACTCAACAAAAGGAAAATCCATAGTTACAAAAAACAAGACCAGCTTAGATGGCGTAACAACTCTTCTAGAACCTTCACAATTAAAGATGCTTGCAAGATAGCTAGCCAACACAACAAGACTCCTTGAGCCTAAATTTGGCTCAAGATTTGGAAACAAAGCCTCTAGCCAAAAATTTTGACCTTCCTTTGGCTGATAGCCCTAAACTGAGCTCTCACTTGGGACAATCTCTGCAAACGGGGGCTCTCTCACCCTTCTCGATGCCCTCTTTTCTAGATGCACAAGGAAACAGTTGAGAACCTCTTAAATACTTGCACCTTTGCAAAACAACTATGGGCCCTCCAGGAGTTTCTCTTTAGCCGCTCTGTCCAAAAAAGGAGATCCATAAGAGACACCATAGAACAATGGCCAATACTAATAACACATAACCCTATCATAAACATATCATGGAACCTATTACATGGATTTGTTACCTAGGAAGTCTAGAATGAGTGCAATCGTAAGGTATTTAAGCTCCAATCCCTTCCTCCAAAAGAACTCTAGAACAAGGTCCTCACTTTAGTCCAGGAAACAATTGTGGCCCATCCCTGGGAGGACAAAGACTGGCATGTTATCTCGTTCGAGCTATCAGTAGTCCAAGGTCTCAACCTCGGAACCAACCTAGCTTCCCTTAGAAAGTGACCAAAAACAGTCCTTCCATCCTAGATATCAAAGTGGAACCCTCCCCCATAAAGGTTTGTCAATATTAACTACAACGGGACCTCAAAAGGAAATATGGGATAGGCAGCATATGGAGGAGTCTTCTGAACCAGCAAAGGTATTATCTTGAGAATATATGGGGTTCAAATGGGGACTAATACCAACAATGTTGTGGATCTCAAGGCACTGGAAGAAGGGCTCCACGTGACTCCCATATCGTACTCCTAGGTTATGACAAGCTAATCATAGAAGGTGACTCCCATATCATACTCAATATGTTCAAAATATTGCAACATGGCTCCCCAACTTTGAAAACCACAAAACGTTGGCATATGGAGGATATCCTAGAATGCATTCAACAAATGTTTCCCTCCATTCTAGTGATCATACCCAAACATGTGAAGCACTCAACCAATAAGCTTGCAGAATGGCTAGCTAATGAAACCCTCGATATTAAGGAGGATTCATGGGACAAGACCTAGAATCTCTAAGAGGAGGAGGGTTTCGCTCCAGCCTGTCCCACAGTAACAAGACAAGAACTTTAGACCTAGGAGAAAGAGAAAGGGGAACAATCAAGCGAGCACCAAACCCCCCAAAAATCTAAAAGAAGCAGCTACAACAAGGTCAACCCTGAGGTAGAGAGGGACCGAGAGAAGAATAAACTAGGAAGAATCCCAACTATGTAAAGGTAGGACTTGACTTTACGAGAGGTAGAGTGTTAGGAGGAAGGACGTGAGGTGCCTCCTATCCACATCAACACCTACCAAAAAAGTGACCTCCAGACTCAAAAAATAGGTACGTCGCCGGAAAAAGGTGGGGAAGGCACCACGGTGCTCCTCCTAGCAAGAGAGGTACACCCCCTCTCGAAAGAAGAGCTAAGTAGGAATGAATATGGAGGTGGGATTCCAAAGACTAGTGGGGGGATAGTAAATGACCTTGAATATTAGGCCTCCCCTTCTGCATACAAACAAATTGACACCAATCAATATCTATAGCGATTGGACAACTTCCAACTGACACCTACCCACAAGGATGACAGTCGACAAGACCACGCCTTAAGAATCCAATGACATCATTTAACACAGGGGAACACCCTTGAGAGGCCATGGGGAGAGATCCATATGGATGATCTTGAGATATCTTTCCAACTCACTCAAAAGGAGAATCATCAAAACCAAGGTCAATGCATCAATGACACTCGAATTCCATCTAGCAAAAGAAGGCGACACTCTCACGCTAGCATCCAACATCAGTAGTTAAGACATTTAATGAAGGAACCCAATCCCAAGGATGAGAAAAGAAGGGAATGATGTTTCTCCCACGTAGCTAAGGATTCGGGAGGAAGCGCATTGTAGGGCCAGCAAGGTGGAGGGGAAAAATAAATAAATGAGAGTAATGGGGCATCCTCTAAACCCCCAGACTCACTCTCATCCCTATGATATCCACCCAAATTATGAGCCCCTCTCCTTAGTGAAATAACGTGACACTTAGTGAAATTTTGATGCTGGATTTACAGATTGAGAGCCTGGCTCAGACCATTTGTTCCCCCTCCATCGATAGCGAGGTATCTCTGGGAAATACTTTCTCAATATGGTACCACCCTTCAATTTGGGCCTTCATCAGAGATACCATGGACCCCAGGCATGGATATCCCCCCAGTTATAGATGTTTCTTGGGTCTCTCTAAATCCTCCTCTTCGAGGAGACAAGAGGAGGGGATACCAAAATCTTGAATCCAACAGGAGGCATTCAATGCCACCAGAAACTACATTTCAAATACCCTTCAATGATTCTAGAGATCTCTGGATGAAGCGGAAGACATAGTCAGCGAGGATCGTGAGATGGCAACGAATATAGAAATAACTGAGACCACTATCCATTGGGTCCCATATGTTGAACACACTAGGGGTAGGGACACTCAATATTGGAGGACAGTTGAACTCTATTGGCACCTCAAGACACTTCTGAGTCAAATGCTTCAAACCAAAGAAGAATCTCAAAACATGGTTGAGCTTCAACTCGATGGTCTCCACTTGATGGTTTGAGAGATCCTCGTTCGCCTCCCTCAAGAATATCGTCATCAGGATTTGAGGCACCATGAAGCTCAACTAGATCACCCTGAGACCTCAAGCAAGGGTCCCTCGACCCCATGAAGTGGGTTCCCTATTAGTCCTTATTTTTTAAAATGATAGTTTCTAGTATCTATAAGCATGGTACTTTCAACAAAACTCTGGTTTTTAATCTTTTTTGGACTCTTCATAAATAATATATCTGGTCAAACAGTATCTACCTTTGTTGTTGGTATGGTTTCCTGAGTGGTAGGCCAACAACAAGGGTTTTTGGATTGTATGATAGATTAAAATTATAATAGAATTTTTCCTGTGAGTTTAAAAAAAATGTGGAATTCAATTCTACAATCCTTCCATTATTTGACAAATGGTTTGTTGGATTACTAAGAGGGGGGGTGAATCATTAATAGAGAAATTTAATCCTTTTTTTCCATAGAATGCAAGTGTTATATCAATGT
This sequence comes from Picea engelmannii, assembly GCA_009831015.1. Lineage (NCBI taxonomy): Eukaryota > Viridiplantae > Streptophyta > Pinopsida > Pinales > Pinaceae > Picea > Picea engelmannii. The sequence goes on along the minus strand of ML838400.1, from coordinate 94,763 downwards.
ATCATTATCATCCAATAGTTGCAGAGTAAATAAACAATGAACAAATGAGCAATCACACGCATACATAGTACACTAGTGTTTTATGTCGAAACCCAAAGCGGGAGAAAACCACAGAATGTTTTTTCTTATATGTCTTTAAGAATTACATTCATTGGAATCACCAACTTCTTGTGTTTTCCAACTGCAACTAGAAGGAGTCTCCAACCCCCTAGTTTCTCAGGCTACAACCTGAGGGAAGATCCAACACCCCAATTCTATGGCTACAACCAGGAGGAGGATACAACCCCTTATGTTCTCTGGCTACAACTGGAAGGTGGCTACAACCACTTGTCCTTTCCATGTCTAACCTCCCTGACGTATAAGTGGAATGATGGAACCACTATCACAATATCACTGTGAGATATACTATTATAAACCTATACCAATAACCTGAACCATGCATCAACCTGTACCTCAACCTATAATCAACATGTACCATAAACAAGTGCATCAACCATGCACCAAACTGTACCAAAAAACTTGTAATCAACATGTACCATAAACAAGTGCATCAACTAGGCACTAACTTGTACCCCAACCTGTACTCAACCTGTACCATAAACAAGTGCATCAACCATGCACCAACCTATACCAAACAAACTGTAATCAACCTATACCATAAACAAGTGCATCAACCAGGCACCAACCTATACCTCAACCTGTACTCAATATGTACCATAAACAAGTGCATCAACCATGCATCAACCTATACCAAATAATCTGTAATCAACATGTACCATAAACAAGTGCATCAACCATGCACCAAACCTGTTCGAATAACCTGTCACAACAACCTATCCAAACAACCTATCACAACAACATGTCTCATCAATCTTATCAACCAAATCATATCTACTCACCAAGATCAATCACCAAGACAACTCTCAAATATGTTCATCAACCAAGCATAACACAACAACTCATAATCATCACCAAGATCAATATGTGCTTCTAATAATATACCAATACAAGTATGCTACATCATCCATAAACCATGTGTCAACAATAATACTCACAAGTGCCTCCAACCATGTACCAAGTATGTACCAATCATGTATCAACTACTCATCAATTATGACTCATCCAGATGTACCAACATCATCAACTATGCACCTCATGTATGTGCCAACTCATCAACTACTTCTCTCAACCATGTACCCAACATGTACCTCAACCAAAATCCCTCATCAATTTTATCATCCAAATATTATTTGTAACTCTGTAATAGACCTGGTGTATATGATCACATACCTGCAAACCTTCCTTAACATTAACAACAACAGACTAGCATTTTCATCAAACTTTACTTTAGTATCACATGACTAGTTTTGGATTAGTCAACAACCCTAACTTGAAATAATCATAACTATGTACCAATAATGAATAAAGATATGAAAATGGTACACAATGTTCTTTAGTTTCTTTTATGCAATTCCTCCAGATTTCACTACTTGGAACCTCTCATAAAATGAGTTATATAAAAAATGGCATACCTTTTTGAATTATGGTTTATTCTAGAGAGTGAACTTGTAGAGTGTGCCCCACACAGAATATTTGTTGTATGGATATGAAAATTGTATGAAGAATAATAGATCCTGTAATATAACCAACACATTTGGTCCTACTGAATTTGTATCTTTTATGAAGAACTTATGACATTTTTGCCCGAAACACTTGTTTTAGACTAGTTTCAGAACTAGCCACAAACCCTATTTTCCACGGAGTGTAACTCCAAAAATACAATGAACCGCAAGCTGAAATTTGTACCAAATCTACTTCTATATGTTTCCTCAATGGCCTCCCAATTTCACACTCTGAATCATTCTAGAAAAAATGTTATTGTGAAAATGATGAGATGACCTGTAAATAACATACCTTAGAAAGCATCATCAAAAGAATTTATCCTCCCTTGAATTTTGGCCTTCGTTACTTCACATTCCCTCTKAAATTTGGCTTAGATATGATTTGGTTACCTCATTCACCTGTATATATTCAATAGTCTCAAGTGTGATTAAAATTAGAGAGACTTGCCTCTTATTTATACTTTCATGTAGCTTCCTCAAGGGGTTACCTTGTAACCATCTTAACCCACTTTCCTTATTTTAGGGCTAACCCACTTCTAACCACTTGTCCACTTAGTAATTTCTCCATTAACTTTATTATTTAAATAATTTATTTTGTATTCACTTTGAATTATAGTACACTCATCACTTCACTTTATTATTTACCTTCTAAAATTTCTTAAACCACTTTGACCTTTTGGGTCTTCTAGATGACTCATGAGGGTTCTCCAACTTCACATGGCCATACCTCTCTAACTGTGAGGAGTTATGTGACGTTCCACATACCACCAGAAATGGAATGGCATGTACTATCCATATAGAATATTATTACCTAAAAATATATCAAAACTCATACCATTATCCATCAAACAAACTTGGGTCCATTACCCAAACCTGGGTTCTCCAACTTCACATGGTCATAAATCTCTAACTGTGAGGAGTTATGTGACGTTCCACATACCACTGGAAATGGAATGACATGTACTAATTATATAGAATAGTCTTACCTTCAAATATATTAAAACACATACCATTATACATCAAACAAACTCGGGTCCATTACCCAAACCTTTGTGCTATCATAATTTGCTACCGGACTTTCTCCAAGGGTTGACATCAATCACTAAGGGTTGAAATCAATCTACAATATCACTCTCCAATGGTTGACATCAATGAAAACCAACAATACATACCAATTTTCCATCAACCTAAGCCAATTGTCTAACAATCTCCCCCTTTGGCATTGATGGCCACCCCAACATTGATGACAACACTTAGTCATGATAACATTCATGCTTATACTCCTCATTAATGTTTCTATCTCTCCCTCTTTGACATCAATGGAAAAGGGTATCTCCCTTTGGGGCTGATCCCCCTTACTGAACTCTCCTTGGGCTGCTCCCCCTGTCTATATGCCTCTTTACCCTCTCTCCAATAATTTCTATCATGCATCTGATAAATCTCTCCCCCTTTGTCATCAATGGAAAAGGTATCTTTCCTTCTGGGGCTACTCCCCTTAACTGAACTGTCCTTGGGGATACTCCCCTTGACTGAACTCTTCCTGAAACTGATCCCCCAACCTGAAATTTCCTCTTTATGGTGCTTCCTCATTTAAATCTAAGACATATAAGATAATCATTCAAAATAATTCATTTTGGAGTAGAAATTACTCTGTGTCTTTGGCGTAGATACTCAAAGGCTTCCCGTGGAAGTGGTTTTGTAAAGATGTTTGCCACTTGTTCTTGTGTGCCCACATATTCAACTCTAATGTTCTTCTCTGTAACATGTTCCTGTAGAAAGTGATACTTGATTGGAATGTACTTTGTCTTGGAGTACATCATCGGTTCTTTGAGATATTGATGGTGCTTGTATTATCACAATAGATTGGAATGGGATCATCATACTCAACATGTATATCTGTCAGAGTTTGTTTCATCCATAGAACTTGTGTACGACATCATGTTGTTGCAATATACTATGTCTCGGTTGTAGATAAGGATACTGGTGATTATGTCTTTCTTAGCCATGATACTAAACACTCACCCAAGTAGAAAGTTGCTCCACTAGTGTTTTTTCGGTCATCAATGCATCCTACCCAATCTACATTTGTGTAGGAAATAAGTGATATATCATTTCCTTTTGGATACCATAATTGTTGTTTCTGAGAATTACTTTGTTTTGAATGTGAACTATTGTATGCAGTGCATGTGTCCAAAAAATATCTGTCAATTTGGAATCCATTAGCATTGTTCGAGCCATTTCCTATGTAATTATCATCCATTATAATAATGCTCCCTTGTCTCTCAACCACTCTTTGAACCAATCTATGAATCTATGCTCTCATCCATACTGTCCAAGACTCTACTTGCACAACTATCCATAATGCTAACCCATTTATCACTATACTATCATGACGTCTTGATTAATCCATCAAATTGTACTTATGCTAACTGATTTCTCTGGATCTGTCTTCTTAAACTTTGCAAGTTGCTCGAAGGATGGTTCTTTGGTCTGTCAAAACTATCGCATAGACTCCCCCTATCTAATATTCATATTACCTAGGAGTCTCTAAGTTGGATGGATCAGAACAATTTCTGCTCTGATGTGTATTCATCATCATCTTCATTGGTAGATTCATCATCATCTTCATTGGTAGAGTCATCATCATATTCATTTATAGATTCATCATCTCTCTAAGCTCTGAATTCTTTCTTTCTGTTTGTGGATTCATATTTCACTACAATGCCTGAAAGTACAATCTCTTAAACCTGTTCCTTATTTACATGCCCTTATTTTCTTTTAGTTATTTTCTAAACCTTTATGTATCTCATATCTTTCTTTTTCTCTGTAGAATTTTCTTCATCTCGTTTTATTTCCAATCTTGCGATCTCTAGGACCTGGT
>ML838400.1:47155-62124 GCA_009831015.1 Picea engelmannii | reverse complement strand
AACACTCCCCTTTATCGAATCCCTGCCACAAACATTGCAATACAAGGATATCCTCTCACACAAATGACATCAACGCACCTCCCAGCATTTTCTTCCTTAAATAAATTCTACCATTGATTATTCCAAAGGGATTTTAGTCTATTACATAGAACTGGAATTTCATAGAAAATTTTGCAAGTCCTCTTCCTCATAACCGAAATTAGTCATTTTATTTCTTACCAGCAACACAATAAAATATAGATTACTCTTCCATCAGGGTCATAGTTACGCATATGTGATACTTTGGGCTTGTGAAGTTACTCATATGTGATACTTTGGTCAAGAAACCACATCAGATTTCATGGGATGGATTATTAACAAAAAGTGATGATTATTTTCCATATTTTCAAGTTGAATCTATTATAAATGAAGAAGTAAACCACATGTAGGAGTCAATAAAGAAGTACAAAATGATGGATAGAGAAAACACTGACCATAAAAATGAGAGGAAGAATCAAAAGAGGACAAAAATAGAGGAAGTAGAAAAGGAAGCTACCAAAAAAATAGGGGACTTTGATGATGACATTATTGTTTCCTTACTTGAAATGGGGGGATCACCCTATTCAATCTCCCACATCTTTAAAAAAAGGATCTCATCAGGTTCTAAGAAGATTCAAGGTAAAAAATTGAGGGCTAAGAAAAAATATCAGGTGGCACAAGATCTAACAACTCCCCCACATATCCCCACCACATATAGCATAAAATAAATCCCTCCTTCCAGTATTGCAATGGGCATGGAATAAACCCAAGAAACAACTAATATAGGAAGTGATAATACTAATGTACAAGACCTCCTATACTAGTTGGAGGAAGCAAGGGAAGAGGTCCTTGGATGGATAACCAATGCAAAGTCAAGGAGGGAAGTATAAAGTAGAGGTACACAAATTTATTTAATGTGGCATGAAAAAATTATTTCTGACCAACAATTTAAGTCTCAATTTCTCAAAATGCAACACATGGATACCATACAACAACTAGAAAATAAGAACTTAACCCTAATAACAAAGATGGAGGGAGTAAGTGAAAGTTTGAAAAAAAATGTCTTTTTAGAGAGATCTATCACTAGAGTAGATAAAGTTATGGAGGAGATGTTATCTTATAGACCCCCAACAAGGACTTACACCATGTATCTGAGAGAGCATTGGAACATGTTTAAGTTGAGTAAGATTGACAAGTACCTACCCTTCCAATTGGACAACTAGAGATATTTTATTGAGATTTATTGTCAGTGTAATGAGAAGGAAAGGAATTTGATGTGTGAATTTTATTTACACAACTGTTTCATGCTTCATCGTTTCATATGGTATCCTAACTCCTATGTGGGACATGTTCAACTACGTTCCTTCTTTTCATGGGTATATAATGAACAAAGTAGGGCCATAAATGCCTAAATATACAAGGAAAAAGAGATTAGTATTTGTCTATGGATCAAAGATAAATCCATTAATCTTGGAGAAGTATGTGGATTAATGTACTAGTCCTCCATTAACCCTCCAAAAGCACAAATAAGTCCTCTAAAAAAGGAGATTAAGATAGCCTCAAATAAGACATTGATGTAAATTGATTCACTGACTGAAATTTTCATTAAGACTTATCAAATCAAATTATTTTCAGCTTGACCCAAGATAAAATGAAGTTCCATCTCCTACTAATGCTCACATCATCGAATGTTTGGAACAATTCTCTCAAATTAGTATGGGTGTAATAAGAAAACATTATGGAAAATATACATTTATTTTATTTAAATAGTGATAGTTCCAAGTATAAGAGTGGGAAAAGGTGTCTTCTTAACATGGGAAAGAAAATGTCCTTACCCTAAAGTAAATCCTCGATTGAAATCGGTTGTTTTCATTCTCCAAGAAAATTGTGTTACCTAGTGGATTTGGTGTCCATAATGTCAATTTGAAGATATCAATTCCTTCAAGCAAATCCATCTCCCAAGTTCATTTCCACAAAAATCTTAGCCATTGACATCTTGTCTAGGAAGCATGTTTTCCCGTCAATATCCAACATCGATCAAACTAGGAGGTCATCCATCAAACCATGTGACACATGCCTCCAAATGTGAAAACAGGTTGCCACTCCAATTTTTGTAATGTGGCATGGCATGAGAGGTCCATGTGCATGAAGAATATCCCCAAACTACCTATTTCATTCTAACCAATGCCTTGAGATTTGTAAGATTGCATCAAGAGTTGTGAACAAACTCAGGAGTTGTGAAGATACGTTGGGAGTTGTGAAGATATGAATCAATAACAAGTCTCGTATTTGTTACTTAAAAATGTACTTTACTCTCAATTGCTAGCTCCCTTTTGACATGTATAGGCCACCTTTACCTTTCTATCGTTTCTTCTCCTTGGGTTCATATTTCCGACGAGGGTAGTCTTTTCAGTGACTTAAAGTTCCACCTTTCTTGTTCATTTTTTTCAAAAATACCATGATTTGGGTTGTCTTTAATTTGTCCAAAAACTCTTAGGGTAAAGTTACATGAGAAAAAATCCTAACATAATAGGATACTAGAAGGAGTAACACTATGGTAATCATTATGAGCTTACTGTGATACTAATAGGATACTAGTAATGAACTAGTGTTACATCTTGATTGACTGATTGTTTCTGTCATTAATGGTTTTATAGGACGTACAAGAAAATAGGTATTTCTCAGATCTATCTTCATTGAGTGAGGGAAGTTCGGGTAGAATAAAGGAAAGTGAGACATATAGTAGGTCTAACAGGCGGAGATCAACTAGAGGTGAGAAGATCAAAAGAAAATTCCATAGACGCATGGAATTTTTTCTTACGAAAGGGGGATCATGTTCTTATGATCATGAGAGAATAGACAACATCGAGGTGCCCTTGAGGTAAAAAAATATAGTGAAACAATGGGTACCCAAGGATCTTCCTGAAATAAACACTGATTTTTGTGTAAACAAAAGGATATACTGGATTGCTCCATCATCATTACATGGTTTGGGGCTATTTTCCATGGATGGCATAAAGGTATGTTACGATGGATTAACTGAATTGATGGAGGAATTTGGACCCTGTTATATCTACAAAGATTGGATACGAATAGTCCAATATACAAAAAGTATGCGAAGATATGGCTTGGCTGCAAATTATCTACAACTAAAAGACAATGATCAAAATAAAGGAGAAACTAGCCCAAAGGGGTTGGATCCAATGGTGGAAAGTGAGGAGTTTTTCATCGTTGGGCAAGGTTCAATTCCTGTGAGGGATTTACCTGGAGCCATGGGGGCACCTAAAGGTAGTGGTTGAGCATGTGGTTACACCCAGAGATACTATATTAAATGGTATCATGACCCATGCACACATAAGTGGATCAAATCCCACCCCCATGTCCTTCAAATTTAAGGACCCGCACGGGTGTAGACCAATTGGCATGTGTCGTGTAAATGGAAGGAATTGTGTAAAGGAGGTCTCAAGTTCGATTCTAACCCCGCTTTATCTGTGTTCCATGCTTGTGGGATGTGTGGCGCACCTAGGGGTATATGGGTAGCGGACGAGTATCAACCACATGTCACGCAAGAACGAGAACTGCAAGTTTCTGATTCCCCCAGCATAAAAAAAATTAATTAATTAATTAATTAATTAAAAATAAATAAAAAAATAAAGGAGAAACTATCTACATTGATAGAAGGCCAAAACCAATGGGGAATATTCCATGGTTTATAAATAGTACACGACCCGTGACCACAAATAAGTGACCCAATTGCGTATTTGAGGGGCGTGAAGGAAACCGTGTATTCGTATGTGTAATAAAATCAATAGTTGCAAGGGAAGAGATATTGATTGATTACAATTTGAATCGAATAGATACAGATGTTGTTATTATGGGGGCGGTACGTATACTAATTTACCCAACTTGTAAGCAATGACTCTCATATTTTATGATTTTAATTATGTTCTTTACGGTGTTAATCCATTTGGAGAGCTAATGTATGTTTAGTACTCAGTGTGTCCTATTTTTGTCATCAACATTTGAATTTCTCATACATTTGAATTTATTTCTCATGATAATGATCATGGTTATAATTTTACTGTAATGTGGCAGGATGATCGTGGTAAATGAATAGCGGCCTCAGAATAGGTAAATGAACAACAATTTTTGAATTGCATTTAATGTGCATTTTATTTATGTGGCGGTCAATTATTTTATTTGCTTACATAATTGAATTATCATTTATTTTGTCGAATATGTAGTTGGCAGGACATGATATTGATGATGATTCACTTGGCGAAATGGATTTGTATGAATCCCCCAACCCTATGGTTTTAATAAGGAAAAATATTAATAAAGGAAACAAGGAACTAGCTCACTTGTTAGATATTCTAGATCAAACTCTTGAGGTTGAAGAAAGGATCAAAGAAGTTATGACAAGGCTTAAGACATATAAGGTAATAACCCTAATTTCAAGTGATTTTATTTTATGTCATAATATCAATTATGAAAGATTTATTTTTACCTTTTACATTATCTAAACGAAAAAATGTTTTCTTTCTTATATAGAGATTTTTGGATGTTGCTGACACCGACATGCATGGTATCGGTAGTAGTGGTGTTGCACATACACCACAGGGTCCCAACACAGGCCCTCGTATAGCTGTCAGGACGCAACTATTCATATCTCCACCTTCCACACCATTAGGTGGGAGACACAACAAGCCCACCGAGGAAGTGGCCACATAGGTAGTCTCTGGAGGTGGTGACGGAGATGAGGCCGATGATTTGACAAACTATATGGTTGATTTTCCTAAAGCAATATGTGTGACCAGCACAGGGATGCTTAAGGGAACCTTTATGGTCAACAAGGAAGGTATTCCATTAAAGTAGGTTAAAGTCCCAGGTAATTTTTAAAATTTTATTTTTTTCATGTTCTCTATGTAGACAAATATATATCATCTAAATTATTATTTTTAAATTAATAATCATATAATCATTTTGTGTGTAGGGAAAAACGATTTTTACAAGTCCTTGGAGAATAAGGCTTTGTTTATTTTTTGGCCCACCATACGGGAGAGGTGGAATTCCCAGAATTCCAACCTCAAAAAAGAATTGATGGATTATCTAGAAAGCCTTTTTGGTGTAGATACTTTTAATAAGACCTTGGATACCACCGTAGTTGGCCAATATTTAAAATATACACGAGAAACATACGGGAATCACTTGAAACAAAATGATAGGTATGAGCATCCTCTGATGATTCTAGAGATGGAGTGGAAGGCCCTCATGGAGGACGCAAAAGAGAAGAAATTGATAGATGAAGGAAAAACACCCTCTGGTCCTAGAAGGTAAATTACAACTTCAATTGAAAAAATTTTGATGATAGGTTGACTAACATGTTAAAGGCCACAAAAGCAAGGCTTGCCAAATGTGGCTAACACAGGCTAGGCCAGGGCGGCTACTTGAAGTTGCAATCATGAATTGTAAGTACCTAAATATCTTATTTGTATCACCTTAAAACTTTTAGGTAATTGCAGCGAATAACATAAAAAAATGCATACTCTTATGAAATGTAGGGTGACGAGTTTGATACTGAAACCATGGAGGAATAACTCAAGCTTGGTTACAAGTACGGATATAAATCGGTAGTTGAACACCAAAAAATCTTGGGGCAGATACCAAGAACCACTTTGCAGAATAAGGTAAATAAAATTCAATCCACATTAACCTTTATTATTAAAAGAATACAGTCATGTTGGATATTATTAATATTTACAACTTTGTTTCAATCAAGGGAGTAGCATTATCAACGAACACACTAGTAGTATTGGAGAGCAGTGTGTTGATAGCAGTTTGCAACTAGAAGATGGTTATGATCCCATTCAGTCCCAATTTTCTATGGGGGCGCAGCCCCGCGATGGTGCTACGACTGAGCTGGCACATGACGGTAATATGGTTGTATTTTAATCATATACTTAATAATTTTGTAGTTATACATTTTGTACTTCTATTTTGTAAACAACAAGTGGTTGGCCCTGTTCAGTAGAGAATAATTTATTGGAGTCGTTTAATCTTGGAGCAAACCTACCTCGATCCAACAGAGCAACAACAAAGTCAATGTTGACTTCATTGTTTCTCCTTCACGTGGTTGGCCCTGTTTAGTAGAGAATAATTTATTGGAGCCATTTAATCTTGGAGAAAACCTACCTCGATCCAACAGAGCAACAACAAAGTCAATGTTGACTTCGTTGTTGCTACTTCAAATCAAGGGAGAAAGTTTGATCAAATATTAGATGTGTGGCTCCAATAAATTATTCTCGAAACCAAGAGGATCTCATTCAGGTATGTTCTGACACTCTCATAAAAATGCATCTTAGAGTAAATAATGCGCTACAAATATTACTTGTATTGATTTTTTAGATATTTATGGAGGTTGAATGATTTTGGYAGGTACTTTAAGATATTTCTTAGTCRATTGAGTGAAGTTCAATACTAACAGAGGGACATACAGCTRAAGAGAAMCACACGGGGCCAACCATTCCAAATGTATTGTCGACCAGTTCATCAAATCAGGTATGATTGCTCCTTTCAACATATAATTTATATAGCCATMAATTCTAGTTATTTTAATTTAGATATGTTTATTTCTTTTATCATATATGTTGATCTTGTGAACAGAAAAATAAAAAGCCATTATTTGTTTCTATTTTTCCCTAATTCTAATTACAATTTTCCTATGACTTTGACCAAGGGCACACTACTCTAGAAGCCTCCTCACACCTTCTTGTGGCCATTCTTCTTTCTATTCTTAGCCTATACCCAACATCACTAAACAACACAATGACTGGAATCATACTAAGCTCGCTATTACTAAGCTCTTGTTATGGAAACTACATGATATGACACTCAAAGCATAACTCATATCTACAGGTTATCGAACTCACTATGAATCTTCTTTATTATTAGAGTGGTATCATTCTTAGGAAGATACAGTATGAAGATTAAGACTAACTGACTTAATACCTGTATTATACCAATCTTATTGAGGCAATGACATCAATGAATATGGGAAAGTTGATTTCCTTGTTTCTCTAATAAGTTGCCATTACACGTTACCAGTCGTATTGTTTTCCCATATTCATGCCTATTCAACGGTAAACCTACTAGTGGAACCAGTGTAATTTGGCAGTAGAGGTTATAAAACCATTGCATGAATGATTTCCATTTAATTGATACTCATATGATTTAATATCATAGACTAGTAATACATGTATAGACTTATTTACTCCTATTGTGTGATGTATGTACCCGATGAGTTCAATGAATAGGGAATAAAGGGGCATTTGTTTTATTTCTGCATCTATTTTACATTATTTCTATGTGATCCTCTTTTTTCTAACAAGAAACACCAAACCATAAAGGTAAGCAATAATCTCATTAAGAGATAAGGGATAAGTGGTGGATAAAAAGGACCTAGTAGTGCAGGTCACCATTACATGAGGGTTTGGTCACTAGGAAAATAAGTACTCCCCAAAACTACCACCGTGTGCACATGTGAAATGTTACTAAAGTATAGTGAAGCTTAGTTACATGTATAAGTTCCCCACAAATGATGTAATGATCATCATTACATGGGGAGGTAAAACATAGTGTTTCACTACTTTTTCAAACTCATGATGCACCTCAAGAATGAATAAATCTTAAACACGAAATTCTTCTTGTAGTGTGATGATTGAGGAAAACAAAGGTAGAGGGTAAGTGAGAACTATAATGTGAATTCACCTACAAGAACATTGAAACAATTAATTGCCAAATCCTAAAAAACAGAGCATCAAATGAATTATGTTTCAACAATTGAGATAGATTTAGCATAAGAAAAACATGGGATGAAGACCATAGCCAATACAATACCATACCATACCAATACCAATACCATATCCAAAAACGCTCGACAGAGTGTTCTTGAAAATCGACCTCATCTTCAGAAATTACATTATGCTTCATTGACCAAAACCCTAGTTCCAGAGATACTCCAACAAATGGTTTTTCGATCGACTTAATGATAGCATAGAGGGGCCACTAGCTGAAAACCGGTGCTCTTAATCCAATGCAACTAACAGTCTATGCATATGAGTCCTTGTTTGATTTTTATCGCAAGTTGCAACTCACCTCCTCAAGCCATTAAGGGACATGTGGTCAATTTGATCCAGGGGCATAAAATCCAAACCGAGTAGCATAAAAAAAAGTTGTAAGCTCCCGCAAGTCTATTTGGCCGAGGCCCACGTGACTACACTAGCCAAAAATACCCGACACAATTTTCTTTAAAATCTACCTCCTCTTCAGAAATTGCACTATACCTCATTGACCAAAATCCTAGTGTTGGAGATACTCCAACAAAATGTTTTCCAATCGATGGAATGATAGCGTAGGATCCCTAATAGCTTAAACCTAGTGCTCTGGATCCAATAAAATTGACAGTTTGTGCATCTGATTTTGGTTTGAGTTTTATCGATAGTTGCAACTCGCCTCCTCAAGCCATTCAAGGACATGTGGCCAATTTGGTCTGAGGGCATAAAATTCAAATCGAGCAGCGTAATGTTGTTCTGTAAGCTCTTTCATGTATGTTTGGCCAAGGCCCATGCGACTACACTAGAAAAAAATGCTCGACAGAGTGTTCTTGAAAATGGAGTTCATCTTCAAAAATTGCACTATGCCTCATTGACCAAAACCCTAGTGACAGAGATACTACAACAAATGGATTTTTGATTGAGGGAATGATAGCTTAGGAGCCCCACTAGTTGAAACCCAATGCTCTTAATCCAATGAAACTGGCGATTCGTGCATCTGAGTCTTAGTTTGAGTTTTATCGCGAGTTGCAACTCGCTTGCTCAAGACATTTAGGGACATGTGATCAATTTGGTCTAGGGGCATAAAATCCAAACCGAGTAGTATAACAGACTTTTGTAACCTCCTGCAAGTCTATTTGGCCAAGGCCCATGTGACTACAATAGCCAAAAACACCTAACATAATGTTCTTTAAAATCGCCTCCTCTTAAGAAATCGCACTACGCCTCATTGACCAAAATCCTAGTGTTGGTGATACTCCAAAACATTGTTTTACGGTCGATGGAATGATAGCGTAGGACCCCCAATCGTTGAAACCTGGTGCTCTGGATCCAATGAAACTGATGTTTCATGCATCTAAGTCTCGGTTTGAGTTTTATCAATAGTTGCATCTCGCCTCCTCAAGCCATTCAAGGACATGTGGTCAATTTGGTTCAAGGACATAAAATCCAAACCGAGCAGCATAATGTTGTTCTGTAAGCTCTCACATGTATGTTTGAACAAGGCCCATGCGACTACACTAGAAACAAATGCCCGACAGAGTGTTCTTTAAAATCGAGCTCATCTTCAAAAATTGCACTATGCCTCATTGACCAAAACCCTGGTGATGGAGATACTCCAAGAAATGGATTTTCGGTCGACGGAATGATAGCTTAGGGGGCCCACTAGCTGAAACCCAGTGCTCTTAATCCAATGCAACTGACTTTTCATGCATTTGAGTCTCAGCTAGAGTTTTATCGCGAGTTGCAACTTGCCTCCTCAAGCCATTTAGGGACATGTGGTCAATTTGGTCTGGGGGCATAAAATCCAAACCGAGTAGCATAACAAACTTATGTAAGCTCCTGCGAGTATATTTATCCAATGCCCATGTGACTACACTAGCCAAAAACACCTGACACAGTTTTCTTTAAACTTGACCTCCTCTTCAGAAATTGCATTATGCCTCATTGACCAAAATCCTAGTGTTGGAGATACTCCAACAAATTGTATTTTGGGCATTTCTCTCAAATCATAACACTTGTGTATAAACTTAAGGAGGTGTTTTTTCCTTGGTATATTATTGACAAACACCTCTTTCACTTTTTCCCAATTCATCTTCCTTATTTCATAAACAAATTTTGAAGTAAGATTGTCCTTATGTGTGACAAATGATTTGTCTCTTGAATGATCTCTTGAGAAATGGTGAAGACATGATTTCATGTGCTAAAGTGGGTTCATAAATGCTGATATGACCTCCCTTCTTATATGGCTTCTTATTTCCTTCCATGAATAGAAATTGGCAAGCAAACCCTAGTGGACAAGAAGAGAGAAAACAAAGTTTTCTAGGGGTCAGGGGATAGGAATTTGGTAACTTTAGATGAAATAATGAGATGGTTAGGGAGTAGGGATGAGTGTAGGAAAAAATTTGGAGGTGGGGAGGGATTTCAGGGAACTTAGGGAAGTGGAGGGAGTTTTAAAGGATGAAGGAATAGGGCTAGGGAATCTTTACACAGGCCTATACCCTTGGCTGCCCAAAAACGCAGTGGCAAAACACAATTTTTTTGAAACTGTATGGCCCTAAAATTATGAGGAAATGGTTGATGATGAGTGAGAGCTTATTTAGCAATGAAATGAATGACATAAATGCAGAATGATGGTATTTTATATCTTGTGAATTTGATTTCTTTTCATAGTAGTGTGGTGGCCCACACTACGCCTTTCCCACTTTTTCTTTGGAAACCATGTGAATTAGTATAAACCTGAGAGACAAGTGATGTAAATATCTATAGCACATGAAGATAATTTATTTTATGACATCCCAAGGAGAGGTGATGAGAGCCTTTTGTCAACTTTTCATTTTCACTACGTGCCATGAGCAATCTGCTTTAGGGTCTTTTTGAAAATATTTTTGCAAGAAAAACATTCTTTTCAACCCACAATTCATCATATAGATATAAATCAGCATCTTGATTACCCTGTAAAATTATAGGGTCCTAACACCCTGGAAAAGACGTATCGATACTCCTTTATAAGGTCGAATATCCTCATGGTTTGCTTCTTAGTCTAGTAGTCACCAATGCAAGCCATTTTTGGTCAACCATCATTTTATATGTCGACTTCTTTGAAGTTTATTTCTACATCCATCCATTTTGGTGGCTTAGATTCATCTAATTTACACTTTGCTTGATGGACTTCGTTGTAAGCAAGTGCTAATTTGACTTGGTCTGAGGATTCATGGTTATCATGCTTTAACAACTTCAATACATATTTTACTTGTTTGGCTATCTCTCGGTGGTCATTTCTCCCCCTGATTCTCTTTCTAAGAAAACTTTCATTTTCCATGTCAATTCGACATGTGGTATGAATCCTTTAATTATGGCATGCTATGAAATTACAAGTCAAGTTCAACCCTATATCAACATGTGCTTTCCCTTTTTGTCTATTTTATTTTGGTGCCTTGTTGTTTAATGCAATATCTTATTTCTTTGATTGCGTCAGTCAAGTTGGTTTCTGCAGGGTTAAAATAAAAATCTTTGATGAAGTTTTCTCTGAGGTCCTTCTAGGTGAAGTTTTCTCTATGTGCTTCTTCTATTTTATACCATTTATAAGGGAGATCATCCAATGTATTAGAAAACAAGTGAGGCCAAACCTTTTTTCCTTGTACCAAATTTTTCTCCATTCTCTCTCAAAGTCTTTGACATGGGTGAGAGGATCAAATCCTACTTTAAAGTTGGAAATATTTGTTTTGGTTGATAGCTTCTTCCCCCTAAAATGTTTGGTGAAGTATTTGACAATCCATGTCTATAGTGGGGATGCATGTGTATCCCACCATCTCATAGATTATCTTGCGAATGAATGCACCAAGCTCTATAACTGACCGTGCTCTCCCACTATCTTAGATACCTCATTGACATGCATCGATGGGGATTCTCTTTCCTTGAATCATAATGGTTTGGTTGAGGTCGACTTAAATTTTGTGGGTATTAGAGTCGGATTATGTTTTTTTTTTTTCTCATATATAGAAGGTACCACATGAACTCAGAAGCGTGATTGAAACTTATCTCGAGGGATGGCTTTGATTGACCAACATTATTTGTATTTTGATTCGTAGTTTTCTATATACCACTTTTATATTTTAGTGTCTTATTTTTGGTGTATCGACAATGGTGATCCATGCAACAATTCTCCTTGTGAGTTGGGCTCAACATTATCCTGATCTCCTTGTATGACTCGATATAATTGGCCTCTTGGTCCTCTTCCCAAGGTTTCATCGATGCAATTGCTGGAGATACTCCAAAAAATGGCTTTTAGGTCAACGGAATGATAACTTAGGGGCCCCAATGCAACTAACGGTTCATGCATCTGAGTCCCGGTTTGAGTTTTATCACGAGTTGCAACTCGCCTCCTCAAGCCATTTAGTGACATGTGGTCAATTTTGTTCGGGGGCATAAAATCCAAACCGAGTAGCATAACAGACTTTCATAATCTACCGCAAGTCTATTTGGACAAGGCCCATGTGACTACACTAGCCAAAAAGACCTGAAACAGTGTTCTTTAAAATCAACCTCCTCTTCAAAAATTGCACTATGCCTCATTAACCAGAATCCTAGTGTTGGAGATACTCCAACAAATTACTTTCTGGTCGATGGAATGATAGCGTAGGAGCCCCAATAGCTGAAACCCGGTGCTCTGGATCCAATGAAACTAATGGTTTTTGCATCCGAGTCCCAATTTGAGTTTTATCGATAGTTACAAGTCGCCTCCTCAAGTCATTCAAGGACATGTGGCCAATTTGGTTTGAGGGCATAAAATCCAAACCGAGCAGCATAATGTTGTTCTGTAAGATCTCGCATGTATGTTTGGCCAAGGCCCATGCAACTACACTAGAAAAAAACACTTGACAAAGTTTTCTTGAAAATCGAGCTCATATTCAAAAATTGCTCTATCCCTCATTGACCAAATCCCTAGTGCTGTAGATACTCCAACAAATGGTTTTTCAGTTGACAGAATGATAGCATAGGGGCCCCACTATCTTGAAATCGGTGCTCTTAATCCAATGCAACTGACAGTTCATGCATCTGAGTCTCATTTTGAGTTTTATAGCGAGTTGAAACTCGCCTCCTCAAGCCATTTAGGGACATGTGGTCAATTTGGTCTGGGGGCATAAAATCCAAACCGAGTAGAACAACAGACTTATGTAATCTCCTGCAAGTCTATTTGGCCAACTTCCACGTGACTACACTAGACAAAAACACTCGACACAGTGTTCTTTAAAATCGACCTCCTCTTAAGAAATTGCACTATGCCTCATTGACCAGAATCCTAGTGTTGGAGATACTCCAACAAATTGTTTTCCGATCGATGGTATGATAGCGTAGGAGCTGCAATAGATGAAACCTGGCACTTCATATCCAATGCAACTGACAACTCGTGCATCTGAGTCCCGGTTTGAGTTTTATTGATAGTTTCAACTCGCCTCCTCAAGTCATTCAAGAACATGTGGCCAATTTGGTCCGAAGGCATAAAATCCAAACCGAGCAGCATAATGTTGTTCTGTAATCTCCCACATGTATGTTTGGCCAAGGCCCATGCGAATACACTAGAAACAAATTCTCTACATAGTGTTCTTGAAAATCGAGCTCATCTTCAGAAATTGCACTATGCCTCATTGACCAAAACCCTAGTGTCTGAGATACTCCAACAAATGGTTTTTCGATCAACGGAATGATAGCTAGGGGCCCCACTAGCTGAAAATTGGTGCTCTTAATCCAATGCAACTGATGGTTCATGCATATGAGTCCCAGTTTGAGTTTTATCGCGAGTTGCAACTCGCTTCCTCAAGCCATTTAGGGACATGTGGTCAATTTGGTCTAGGGGCATAAAATCCAAACTGAGGAGCATAACAGACTTACGTAAGCTCCCACAAGTCTATTTGGCCAAGGCCCACATGACTACACTAGCCAAAAACACCTAACACATTGTTTTTTAAAATTGACCTCCTCTTCAGAAATTGCATTATGCCTCATTGACCAAAATCCTAGTGTTGGA
This sequence comes from Picea engelmannii, assembly GCA_009831015.1. NCBI lineage: Eukaryota > Viridiplantae > Streptophyta > Pinopsida > Pinales > Pinaceae > Picea > Picea engelmannii. The sequence continues at coordinate 48,249 of ML838400.1, read as the reverse complement.
GATACTCCAACAAATTGTTTTTTGATCGATGGAATGATAGCGTAGGAGCCCCAATAGTTGTAACCTGGGTCTTCGGATCCAATGCAACTGACGGTTCGTGCATCCGAGTCTTGGTTTGAGTTTTATCGATAGTTTCAACTCGCCTCCTCAAGCCATTCAAGGACATATGGCCAATTTGGTCTGAGGGCATAAAATCCAAACCAAGTAGCATAATGTTGTTTCGTAAGATCCTGCGTGTATGTTTCGTCAAGGCCCATGTGACTACACTAGCAAAAAATTCCCGACAGACTGTTCTTGAAAATCGAGCTCATCTTCATAAATTGCATTATGCCTCATTGACCAAAACCCTAGTTTCGGAGATACTCCAACAAATGGTTTTTCGGTCAACATAATGATAGTGTAGGGGCCCCACTAGCTGAAAATCAATGCTCTTAATCCTATGCAACTGATGGTTCATGCATCTGAGTCACGGATTGAGTTTTATCGATAGTTGCAACTCGCCTCCTTAATCCATTTAGGGACATGTGGTCAATTTGGTCTGGGGGCATAATATCTAAACCGAGCAGCATAACAGACTTTCATAAGCTCCCGCAAGTCTATTTGGCCAATTCCCACGTGACTACACTAGACAAAAAGACCTGACACAGTGTTCTTTAAAATCAACCTCCTCTTCAGAAATTGCATTATGCCTCATTGACCAAAATCCTAGTGTTGGAGATACTCCAACAAATTGTTTTTCGGTCAATGGAATGATAGCGTAGGAGCCCCAATAGCTTAAACTTAGTGCTCTGGATCCAATGCAATTGACGGTTCCTGCATCTGAGTCATGGTTTGAGTTTTATTGATAGTTGCAACTTGACTCCTCAAGCCATTCAAGGACATGTGGCCAATTTGGTCTGAGGGCATAAAATCCAAACTGAGTAGCATAATGTTGTTATGTAAGCTCTTGCATGTATATTTCCCCAAGGCCCATGTGACTACACTAGAAAAAAAATGCTCGGTAGAGTATTCTTGAAAATCGAGCTCATCTTCAGAAATTGCACTATGCCTCATTGACCAAAACCCTAGTGTTGGAGATACACCAACAAAAAAAA
>ML838400.1:18021-43626 GCA_009831015.1 Picea engelmannii | reverse complement strand
CCAAAGATCCTTGTAGAAGCACAAGAGCATGCTTCTAAGATTGAAGAGAATCTTCTAGCTTCTCAAAACTTTACCAAACCTAAAACTTTACATAATGTCGAACTTGCTCAAAATTCTATGACACTTTTGGCCCAAAGACTTGAGAAAATAGTAACCGACTTCTCATAGAATCAAAGTCTCACAGAGAGATTTTATCCCATAAATCAGAGCTTTGTTTTGAAGATACTTTCAAAGGAAAATGATCGGGATTTTCATATATATATATATATATATATGCATGTGACAACAACCCTTTAGATTCTTAGAGGGTTGACCTAAAGAAGGGGAAAGAAATATAAAATTTGAATGCTGGGCCGACCTTTAATGATTACCTAAGTTTGGTTCAAATTGAAGTTCTAATTTTGAATTGGAAGAGAAATTTAGGGCCAACCCCTTGAGGAAGGTTATGTGCTTGTGTTAAATCTCTTACGCCCATGTGTAAATGGATAATGGTTCTTTGTTTACTTAACTGGTAAAGAAGGTAATTCCTTGGACGGTTTTGTGGGATCTTGATTGTGATGCGACATTATCTCATTTTGAATCCCACATTCCCACGTGTGAAGGAAGATGTTGGGTCTTTCTTACACGCTTGGTGAAGGAAACCCTAGCCCACTTGAAAAACAGTTGAAGATTGTATAGCCGATTTTGAGCTAAAAAGAGAGCATTGAAGGCCCTTTGGAGGATAAATGTTGCACCAAAGCCCCTCTTTTCCCCTCATTTGAGAAAATATTGTTGAAGCATATTGTGTTATACTTAGGCGCATTTTTTGGAGATCGATCTAGTGGAAGTTTTCTCTTTATTTTTGGTGAATGTTTTGTAAAAATAGGTTTTCTTAACGTTATGTGCCTTATCTTAAGTATTTTCATTATGTTGCATGTGATGTTTCTTGGGATATCTTGGTGAATTCTTTATTAGAGTAATGGTTTCATGTTAACTTTGTCTCCTTGAACAATCTTGAAACCCTAAGGACGGATTGAGAGTGATCATCCCCTTCCCTTGTTTTATCCATCTTAACTCATTGAAGCATTCAAGGTTTTCCTTAATGGTTAGGAGTGGCTATCCCATTAAGGATTTTCTTGACTAGCATTTAGTTCTAGGGGTTAGAAGTGGCTATCCTCATAGGGTTTAAAACATAGTTGTCTTGATCTTGTGCTAGTATCTCTTGAAGTGATAGGACAACACCTAGTGTTTATGAAGGGATAAACTCTAAGGTTTTCTCTCCTAGGAGATTGACCTAGGATTATGAGGTGATAATCCTATGATAGAATTTCAAGTCTTATTTTTCCCTCTTTCTCCATTGAAGCGCCACATTAACTCCATATTCCCAATGAAAAGAAATTGATCTTGAGACCTCTAAGTACTTTCTTCAATAGTCTAAAGCTACCCAAATGCATTTTTCTTGGACTTCACTCTCCACATTGATATTCCTTTCCCTAAGTCCTCGCATTATGAATTGAGGGAAGCCCCCTCCAGTCGGAGGAAAGCTGGCTTGAACTGAAAGAGGGTTGGTCAGGTGACAGGGGCCTTCCCTCTAAGTTACACATGATTGCACTTGAGCTTTCATAATTTAGCTCAACAATTGTGAGTTCATGTGATAACACACCCAAGACATATCCTAGTGATCCTAAACCTCATTAGACAATACCCCCTTTACCATTGGAATTTATTCCTCCTCCTCAACCAACCTTGCCTAAGACCAATGATATAGATTTAAATATTGATATGGCTAGTATCTTAGCAAAGGTTAATGTACATGTCCCTCTCATTATTGATATTGTATTTTTTTTTAAATACCTACAACATAGTCGCTATTGTGACTTCTTGGAGTGTCTCTCCCATAGAAACCACATTGGAGTTGATCCCTCTTAATGTCACTCTTGCCACCTCCAAGACATATCTCTTGCCACCTCCAAGACGTCTCTCTTGCCACCTCCAAGAAATCTATCTTTCCACCTCCAAGATGTCTCTCTTGCCACCTCCAAGATGTCGCTCTTTCCGCCTCCAATATGTCTCTCTTTCCACCTCCAAGATGTCGCTCTTTCCACCTCCAAGATGTCACTCTTTCCACCTCCAAGATGTCAAGCGTGCCACCTCCAAGACGTCGGTCTTACGACGTATTGGAGTGTCTCTCCCATAGCAACCACGTCGGAGTTGATCCCTTGTACTGTTGCTACCTATGTCGGTCTTGCAATGCCTAGAGAAGTCGCTTCCAATGAAAACATGTACAGAGACTGACAATATGGGGTTTGAATAGTCAAATCCAAGATGACACGTGTCCACATGAAACGTCGCAATAAAGACAATATCTATGTCATTGGAAAAGCGACGTCATGTGAAATGATGTTTGAGGGGGTCCATTGTTTTTCATCCTCTCGACAATATAAAGTGGCAATTGCATTGAACACACAGTTGGAATTTGACCCAAATGTACTAGTGACAAACTTCCACTGATTACCATCGATACATTGGTTTTCATGTTGAGAAAATGTTTATAAAAGGAAAACCCTGTGATCTTTTCATTACACCATTTTAAACTGGGACAAAGATTGAGCAGTTGGAGCACTCTAAGAAGGGACCCTGCAAAAATAATGCCCACCTATTGTTGAGCCCCTTTGTTTTCCACGTGTCAACAGTGCGCAAGATAGGTTTTCCCCATTATCTTGTCATATGGTATTTTTGTATTTCAATTTCAGGTTACATCCAAGTATATAATTGGAACTATATGAGGAAGACATATCGTGAAACATATCTTCCTTTACCTCTTGTTTGATCCCTCAACTTCCCCTAAACCTGCAACCAAGATCTCCTACCTTGATGCAATTTGACCATAAACATTGGAAACCCTAACCATTCGACAAATTCAGCCATAAGACCTCCAACCCTTGAACCAGGAAGACTACCTCCATTTTCATGCCCTAAATACTTTCTATTGATGCTCCCTTCCATCGACGACCCTAATATCTTGACAAACCAGGATGGGAAAGACTAACATGATCAATCCCCAAACTTTCCTAGCTCTACTGGAATAGATTATTGTTGAACAGGAACAACGGGAAAACCTAAATCTAGAGAAATATTTCACCGACACAGTCTCTTAAGCTTATTTATCATTGAGGACTTAGCCAAATTTTGAGTTTGAAACCATATCAGTGAAGTTTAGACAAAACCCACTGAAATAGACCTATCATGTCGGTGAAATTCATATGATTGGCTCCAGTACTACCTTTGCATGTCAGTGAAATTCAAATGATTGGTCTTGGTACTACCATTGCATGTCATTTAACTTTGTATGATTGACACTGATACTACCTTTGTGTGTCGACGAAGTTCTTGTGACCATTGTCGATACAAGTTTTCTTTGCTTGAAAAGTTCCTTCAACAAGAGATCATATGGTTCTCTCTGTGTTGAAGAACTTTACATGATCATCGCTAACACTATAGTTTGCATACCAATGGATTTTGTGCAATCAATGCCCATAAATACCCTCCTCTATGTCTACAATGTTGGTGTCATTGACGCTGGTACACCAAATTGCTTCCTCCTTTGGACACTCAACCAAATTTGAATAGTATTTCACCATGTCAACCATACTTATTTCCTCTTCAAATAATTACTCACCTCCCAATATTGACACAGTTATCTCCTCAGACATCAATGTGGGTATGTATCAGTGGGTTTGTCATTAAGTCCCCAATTTTTCCCAAAATGCCAAAACTTCACTTAATTGCATAAATTAATGCCAGATGTTTTTCTTACATGAATTTTTTCCTACTGAGATAATTAGAGTACGATAATTTTTAATGTGTGGTATATTATATTAATGATGAATATGTTTGTCTCATATTCAAGCATGTCACCATGCAAGCAGGCTACAATAAAATCCCCCATGGAAAAGGCCTATACAAGTGGAAGCCACCAAGAAGAAGAGGCAGACATTCCATGGCCAATTTATGATGATATCAAAGGATTACAAGGGGACTTCAGTTGAATGGGATGAAGTATTCCATATGTTAAAGAACCAAATTTTCCCCAAGAATTAGAAGACGACCCCAATCTCAAGATCTTTAGGAACATCATGAAGTCAAAATTACATATCGTGGTAGTCCATGTAATAGTATTTTATTGGGAAGATGCAATCTCATGGATAGTATGACATTTAGACTTGGACAATAGATACATCATCAATACTAGTGAGTGCTCCATATTGTCATTCCAAACATCAGATATAGCCTCCTACTATCACTTGGAGAAAGGGGATTTATCCTTGGATGAAAACCTTATAAATAAATTTGTGTTTAAGGAAAACGATATGTGCAAATTATAGTACAATCCTGACAAGCCATTCAAAATAAGACCCTCAGGAGAGTACCCCACTGACATGTTGAGGATTATGTATCAATACATTGTAGTGATTTTTTGCATATTATATGGAGAATATGATTCTTCAAAGTTCATGTTATATCTAGTGCCCCTCATATACTACATCACCGGTGTTGGGTCATCTTTCAGTTGTGATGATATTCTATCAGTGTCCCTATAACACTCTATCAGAGAAGCCAAAGAGACCACCCCTGATGAGTTTCCTAGTTTTCACATGTCCTCCTACCTTCTAGACATGGTATGTGTATGCCACCAATATCCAAAGATGGGTTGGTCCTGGAAGCCAACCGACCCTCCTATTCACATCTACTACAAAGTGCTCTGGGATCACAAGTACATAACTGAGTATCACAAAATTTATGATTATTTTCTAGTGCCACTATACCAGTTTATCTCCGATGCACATACACCATGCATGACCGATAAGGCCTAATAAATAGTACAAAGAATAGGATATTGGTATCTCTTGGAGTATGGGACATATTTAAGGATATATGGGCCACCAAATATCCTCATCAACTCCCCATATTTGTCCCTGATAGGATAGTATTGCAAGAGATCACATATTAGACCATAATCCACAGAGTTGGAGTGTCAGTCTACATGGATAAAAAGGCCTTATGGCCTCCTTTACCATTATGTTTCAGGTCATACTCTTTTGAAGAAGTTAAACCATTCCAAGCTAAGGTGGACACATTGATATTGTTTTTCTTCATGGAAGAGATGTTCTAAATACATGACCCTCGGGACGTGGTCAAGGAACAATGCATCAAGAAAAAACATACATGGGAATACACATCATCCAAATAGGAAGAAAAGGATATCCATTGTCACACCTGAACTTATCATGAAGTCATATTCAGGAGAAAAGGAAAACCACTTGGTAGGATCTCGGATGAGGAAAAGGACTGAGAGGAAGCATAGATGAAAGTTAAAGAAGAGGTGAAAGAAGTAGTAGTGGAAACCATAACTACATATTCAAAATATGAATTAGAGGCAACAATAGTAGAAGAAAGGAAAATAAAAGTTGTTGTAGATGTTGAGGTTGAGTTAAAAAAAAAGGAAAAGGAAGTTGAATAGGCCGAATGGAGAGAATAGAGAGAATCTTAGGAGGTTGTTGTGGATAATAAAATAAGGAAGAAATAAAAAGTATAGAAGAAGGAGGAGGATGTTACCGAAAAGAAATGACAGGAAGAGGAAGCTAAAGTGGAATCAGCAACAAAAATAGTGGTGGAGGCAGCATCAAAGAAAAGAGCAACAAATGAGGTTGTAATGAAAGAAGTTGAAGAGGAGAAAAGAAAGAGGGATGAAGACACATTGAAAAATGATGTTTCTACAATGGACATTGACAAAATAGGATCGTTAGCAGAATTTCCTCTCACCAGTGGTCACCTCCCAATCAAAAAACTTGGGCTGGGACTTTACACACCATCCAAGCCCAACAAGGTGGAATATTTGAAAAAATTATGATTTGACAAGGACATTGGAAAGATTGTACTGTGATAAACCAGAAAGCTCATAATCACCAAAATCTCTCCCTTATCAGTTGTCATAGAGTCTCTGGTGACAGAAAATGTCAGAAAATATCTGCTCTCTATCACATCCACTGACATCAATTTCACATTGGTAACAAAATAGAACATCAAGAATCTAGTCCACCAAAATAAAGAGAAGGATAATCGGATTAGATATTTGAAGGAATAAGTCAGATGAGAGAGGAAAGATAAAGGAAGCCTCAAATAATTCAATATATGAATCAATAAGGTCAGGGAAGAGCTCAATGAGATAGATACAGACATGTAATCCCACCTTCAAGTCTTCCAGCAATTGGCACTGTAAATCATATATCATCATAGCTCAGTACAAGCCAATAATGTCCAATTTGTTGCCATCTATGAAGACTTGAATGATATGCAATGATGGATTGCATAGAACTTCGATTCTTTGGTCAAGCTACCTCACTCTATAGAATTGGAAAGGAAATTATATTATGTTTCCCTTGATCACTACCAACAATCTAGGGAGAGAACCAAAAAGTAAAAAAATATCTCCCCAACCATCCATGTGAAACTCCACAATGTAATGCATGTCTTGATGCATAAAGATAATATACCTTCTATCAAGGAGCTCAGAAAGACCAAAACAAAAGAGAACCCCTTTGAATAAATCTAGTAAAATATGAACCAAAGACAATAGGATGATCAGACAGAATCAAAGGTGACAATAGACTTAATGGAGGAAATTTTTCAAAAATCACATGGCCATTCCTCTAATAACACTCTTGTCCAACAACGAATACCACATATCCATTCTAATAAGAAAATAACCTTCAAGTATTCCAAACTCACGTTTGAAAGTGCTTTTGGCAGCCCAAAAATGAATCTTGAAGCTTGGTATCCCATTCCTAACAAGGCATCTATTGAAACTTAGCATATCACACGTTTTTATTCCAAGTTCCTTGGTCGTTTAGTCATAAATTTAGCACTACCTAGGAGGAGAGATACCCGCATAAAAAGACCTTTGAATTAGTCCAAAGTTGTTTTTCAATCTGTAGAGGATTTGATTAAAACCGTCTTACAAGAAATACCTCTACCCTTGGACCAAATACCTCTTACACCTCCAGGTCCTACTTCTCTTGGTTTTGAGCACCACTCTGATAGTGAACACATCAGATCTGATTCTAACAATAGTATGGATCATAATCAGAATGTAACCCCACCATGGATGTCTCAAGGATATTTTAAATTACTCGGTCTTATGCATTAAATGCCTAAAAATCTAGAAAGACTTCTCCCAAAGTTTGACCCAGACAAATCGTGTTCTCCAGAAGACCACGTTAAGAAATTCTTTCTAGTGATGAAACTCCTTGACGACCACCATGAATATGTGGTTTCTACACTATTTCCATACACTTTCAATAATAAGGCCTCTACATGGTATTATAACCTATCAGTTGGATCCATAACTAGTTGGGAGGATTTTGAAAAGGCCTTCCTTAAAACGTTCAGAGACAAGAAGACTCTCGCAACCTTATTCAAAGAACCAGTGGCCTTAAATATGGAGAAAAAGGAGAAGGTAATGGATTTTAACCAAAGATTCACTACCATCCTCAATAATTTATTTGTCGAGAATGCTCCTCTAGAACCCTTGACCATAGAATACTATACTTCAACATTGCATCTATCCATAGGCATGTTCATTAAGAGAGATGTAAAAAACACTTTAACCCAAAATTTTGAAGAAGCAAAATAGGTGGATAAATAGATTATTTATTTAGGAAGCCACCCTACATCCGAAGGGACTAAAATAGTCGAGAAGAAACCTTTAATCTTGACCAAACATCCAAAAAAAGATCCTAAGTATCTAGACAACGTGGTCAAGATGGTCAAAAAGATCTCAAAAGAAGTAGTGGACCTCAAGAAAAATGTTGGTGAAGGATATTCCAAGAAGAAATATTTTCTTCCATTATTTAAAAAGAATGATAACCTTCTTAAGCCACCAGAAACTGCAAGACTTACATTAAATATGGATTATTTCAGCATGGATAACTTTTTTTCATATCACCAAATGAACCATTTCGATAAAACATGCCCTCAATAGATCAATTCCATGACCTTATTCATCCACCAATTGTTAGATCAACAAGAAACCACTAATGACCACACCAAATAAATAAATAAAAAAAGAGGAAACCACTGAGGATAAGGATACCATGGAGGAATCAACCATGTTTTTGTGGGACTAGTGTCTAGATTTAAACAAGGAATAGACATAAGATATTTATATAGGGGATACACCTGTTACAAAATTTGCACCCAAAGACTATCACCTGCACAACAAAGGCGCAGTAGCTAGCACTCCTCTACCCTCAAAAATTGTCACTGTCTCTAGGAAAATAACTCCTCCCGCGGCTACTTAGAAGCCAAACATTCTTACACCAGTCAAAAATCATCCCAACACTTCACACGCAAATAAAACCCAAACCGATCTAAAACTCATGTTTTGCAATATAACATTATTGCAAATCTGAAGAAAATGAAAGCCAATATATCTCTGTATGATATATGTGCACTTCCCCAGCAACGATATCTTATTCTCAACACATTCAAGTCCAATAACTCCCAAAAAAATATTGTTGTTTTGATTGAAAACAACCCCAAATATGTTGAGACAAAATCATAAATAAAAGTTGAAACCAAGTCTTTTGTAAATGCAGCTAGAATAGGGTCACACTCTAGATCCCAGGTCCCACCCTTTCTTCTCACATTTAAGGTTTTTAATTTCAATGTGCACAAACATTTAGCAGAATCAGGGGGTTCTTCTAATGCGATTCCCTACGTCGTTTTCCAAAAGATAAACATGGTCCCATAAAACAGAACTACTAGGATCATATAGTTACATAGATCGAATGTCAAGGTAAAAGGTGACTTCAAATATATTATGATCAGACTAACTTATAACCCCAGGGTGCATCAGGTTATCGATATTATTTTTGTTGATATTCCATAAGCTTATGGTTTTTTGTTGAAAAGGGATTGGTATGCAAAACTACATGGATATTTTTCCATAGATTGGACCCACATGTGGCTTCCATACAACGGAAGTACAAACTAGATTAGAGTGATTAGAAAGGTGCACATGAAACATATGGTAATGGAACTTGAAGGGAAGAATGAACCCATCAGTTTCACTCATACTACCTTAGGTAAAAAAACAAAATAGAGGCTAACCATGGTTTCTATGCAACACAACCATCTTCACTCTAAACAGACAAACAATCCAAACTCCTTCATTACACTCAGACTGGAGTTAATGATTGTACTATAGTAGAAGTAGACAGTTTATGTTTTACTAACTCAATGTTATACACTAACATTCAGAAATTATTTTTCAATGGCTTCGGATTGCAGGAAGGAGATGGGGTAGGATGTATACTCATTGACCCTAAAAATTGGACCCACATACGTTTGGACTCGACTGTCGACTGTACCCACCTAGAGGCTGACTATGAGTTGGTATTCTTAGTGGCCATAATATTTAGGGTCCTTACACGAGGTGATAGTGAAGTAAGTCTTTGATTTACCTGGAATAGACATTGGTCAAACTCACTCGAATTCCTTGGAGGGTAACCCACAGGTAAAACCATGAGGGAACTTGCACCAAGTCGTAAGTCTGTTAAGCAGGATGCCAACGTAACTAGTCCACCCACTCAAATCTTATCCCCTTCTCACTTTGATCACACGATGTTGGATTGCATCACCAACTAGTACGTTCATTGAGAGAATATATTGTTTTGATTGTTGGTTTTCTAGATTTCTTAGCGAATGTTGTTTGCTTACTTTATTTGTCCTTAAAATTGGTATTGTGGCCCAAAAAAGGTCTTCGTAGATCATGTAGGATGCAAGGGTTTCCTCTAGAAGGCTATAAACCCATACCTCCTAACTCACCTAAAGACACTTATCGTGAAGAGGTCGAAAACTATTCAAACGTGGGGTGTGTTCACACTCCTTTGATAGAAAATCCTAAGAGAGCTTTATATGTGATTCAGGAAGGTTCCACCCTTCCTGCAAACCCGTGTTTGGAAATTCCTTATGACCCATTCCTTATCCAAATGGAATCCTTGGGTAAGTTACATCATATTAGAAGATCACCCTAGCCTACCATCATGGCTATACGATCAACTAGACATGGAACCACAACAACCAACTTCCAACGAAGAATACAATACCCTTGTCCACTCTAATGAAATGGTAGATCCACATCAAACTCTTGTTTGTCCTATATGGAGAACTTTATTAGGTCGGGATATTTATGAAAAAGTTAATTTTGGTCGACCACTCTTTGACCCTCCACATACATCTACGACAATTGGTGTAGATGCAGGACCGTCAAGTCATTTTATTGACCATCTCATCAAACAAACGATCAATACCGCTACCACTTCAGGACAAGATACAATTGAAATAGGATTTGTGTTACCTAGACATTTGCAAAGTACCCTGACGGTTACACCTACCATCCCTCTTCAAGCAGCAGCTTCATATACTCCACAAAACCTCGTTGGGACATCTTCGCATCAAAGGATGAAAAACCCAACTGTAGGACAAATCCTTACTGGGGGACAACCCCCTACTTAGTGGAAAAATACCTACCGAGGGGCAACCATCCTTCAGTGCACAAATTTCGACTGGGGGGGAACTCCCCTTTACCGTTCAAATCCCAGTTACTACCCAACCGATGACAGGGGGACAATTCCAACCTTCGTTTACCATAAACCCGCCACAGTCCTAGGGACCACCCCAGGGAGTTCTTTTTCATCAGACACATCAAGGAGGATCATCAAACCCCAACCCGCAAGGAGGAACCTTAAATCCAAATCCTTATGGGGGTCCCGAATCCCACTTGGAGTCCTCAAGGCCAAACATATTCTCCTCTCCAAGGGAAACTTCCATACCCTCCTCAAGGTCAACCTAGTTAACCTCCTCAAGGGAAAACTATTTATTTGCCTCAAACTAATAAAGCTAACTATCCTCCCCTGGGTTACATTAGTTATCTCCCCAGGGCCAAATGGGTTTCCCTTCTCCTTTTATGCAAACCCCTCAACAAATGAATCCTACTTTTTCTAGTCAAAATCAGTCGCATATGGGAGGACCTGCTGGATACAAATTGCTTATGGTCCTACTGGTGTTCCTATGCCACACCAGTATCATCCTCAAGTCAATCAACAGTTACCATTCTTAGCCACCTTAGATCTACCAGATCTATCGATATTAACCAACGATTCCATATTACACTCCTATTTTTGGCCAGTCAATCCTGCCAAATTACTTTCTGATATTCCCAAATTTGATGGCAAACCTGGTGAAGACCCTAATAATCACATTATGACTTTTCATTTGTGGTGTTAATTAAATTTATTGATGGATGATTTTATCCATTTACGTCTTTTTCAGCGTACACTTACAGGTTCAACAACGAAATGGTACAATGAGTTACAATACGAAACTTTTCAAGATTTTAATTCACTTTCCATGGCTTTCCTCACCCACTTCCAATTGCCTATCTACTACGAAACCAACACAGAAATATTGACCTCCCTTCGTCAAACTAACTCCATACATATTTCTGATCATATTCATGAATGGATATGACGATAGCGGTTGATCAAAGAAACCATCACAGACTAATTGTTGGTTGAATGGTTCACCAAATATCTATTACCTCCTATTGCTCGAGATGTAGCCATGGGTGGTGTCATCACAGAAGAGGAATTCATTGCTCGTGCCCAGTATTTGGATTTGGTTTATTCCCAATCCATTATTTTGTGTGAATTGATCCCAAACGCTCCCCTACATCAACCGATCCATCAAAACCTTCCTCCATCACTCATTCAGATGGAGTTATCGGTTCTATCAAAACCCAATCTAGTTCACAGTCAACTGACACAACCAATCATTCAATCACTACCCCGGCTACTAGGCCAACTCAACTCTCATCAAAATCCACCACAACTCAAGTATCTGAAGTGAATCCATTCCAATATGCTTCTCCACGTGACACTTCCTTTTCCACAATACTAGTCACTGGTTGCACAAAATATTGCACCTCGAACAAGAAGTAACCCAGGTCATCCTCCTAACGAGGAAGCTTCATCGAGTGCACACATTTATATGTTTAATGGGGTATATTTTACCACTTGCACTACGACGTATGACACACCACCAAGTAAAATCGGTAAGGAAAACATAACTATTGGGACTTCACCGGATCCACCATCCACTTCAGTTACTCCTCCGTATGGACTGCTCCAAATTGAGAAACCAAGTTTTGACTCTATGCTACACCCACCCAAGAGCACAATCAAAAAGTCAACCTTTAATCCTAATTCTCATGCTACTCAAAACTACAACATTGTTGAAGATTCGGCCCAAGCACCTTGTGCTATGTCAGCTCTTGAAGTTATACAACACTGCCCTAGCCAACGTAGAACTCTCTTGGCAACCATCGAAGTTATATATCTTGAGTCATCCAATAATATCTTGTTCAATCTGGATAATTTTAAATCACTAATCTCTCATGAACTTGCTTTCCAAATCGATGTCGTTGTCCATAGTCAACATGTTCATCGCACGATCTTGTATGAGGGAGCATCCACATGTGTCATGTCCTTAGCTTTTTGGAAAGGCCTTAAATCACCTGGCCTTTATCAATATCCCACCATGTTAAGAGCATTTTATGGAAGATGTTTCCGACCTCATGGATTATTACAATCCTTAGTCGTTCAACTGGGAGGAAAAATTATTTTTGTAGATGTTGAAGTAGTCGATGCCCCCCTCGATTATAACTTGTTGATAGGAATAAGTTGGTTCTATGAATTTTGTCGCTTCATCAGTCTTTCGATGTGTCCAATTCCCTCATCAAGGCAAAATTGTGACCATCGATTAGTTAGATTATTGCACCACTGATGATCGCACTCAAACAACCAAGAATATTCCATTTTTGGGAGACTCAAAAATTACTTATGAAAGTGTCGGGGTAGGTCTACTAAAATATTCTTCACGCATGGGTACTTTCCCTACACCTCTTCCTCCAACCACAGAACACATCGCAATGGTTAATATGATTTTGAATATGGTACATCAATCCTTTGAATCATCTAATCCATGGATCATACCTAGTCCCTTAGAGTTTGATACACTAGGTGGCATTATGCCACTTAGTCCTGCAGAGGTCGAATACAACGTCATTTAGTCTACCTCTCCTTCACTGGATGAACAACATCTATTGGCATCTACTTCATATTCTCTATCATCCTGGTTAGATTCCCTATCCTCCACTTTCGATTACATCCTGCATATTTTTCCATCACATGAATCTATTATGGAAATTCTTAGTATCGAGGAGACACCATGGGATGACAACCACCATCCTTCGTCCTTTCTTCCCAGTTTGGATGAGATTGAGAAACATATTTTTTCTATATTTCCTACCAATATCGCCGACTCTTCTCACTCTTCGATACTCACTCAGGATACCATCTCTGAGGGTAATTTGGGAAATATCTCTCACACAATTACTGTCGACATATCCATAAAATAAGGTATTGTGGAAAACATACAACTAGGTGCCAATTGTTCAACTGAAGAGGTTGAAACTTATACCACCTTGTTTAAATAATTATGCGACATCTTCCCCTGGAGCTGTGAATAAATGTCAGGGATCGATCCTTCGATCATTATGCATGAAATCAAAACTTACCCAGGTGTTAACCCTGTAAGACAAAAACTTCACCCAGCTCATCTCAAAAAAACCACGACAATAGAGGCACAATTCATATGCGCTCCACAACATCAAACATATATTTGAACCTTATCTCGATGACTTGCCATCTCACTCAATTCATCAATGAGATCGTACTGGTCATCTAGGGGGCATCTTTCTTAGATGCAGGTTTTACAACATACATTTGAACCCCCATAAATGCATTTTCGTTGTTGAATCAAGGAGACTCCTTGGCTTTGTAGTATCCAAAGATGGGATTAGGGTGGATCCCTTAAAAATCGAATCCATTCTCACTTTACCCCCTCCCAACAATATTACTCAACTGCAAAGTTTGCATAAAGATGCCCCTTTCATATGGTATGCAACTGCTCAATGCTCAATTGATGATCTCAAGCATGCTTTAACGAATACACTGATTTTGCATCCACCCAACTATGAGAAATATTACATCCTTTATTTGGTTTCCTCTGCTTCGAATATTGCTATGGTGTTAGTACAAGAAGATGATGACGGCATCGAACATGTGATCTACTATTTAAGTAAGATTTTAACATGTCCTGAACTCTGACATTCACATGTCGAAAAGTTGGCTTTGGCAGCAATTGTTGTCGTCCAAATATTTCTCCACTATATTATGTTACACACTACCACGGTCATTACAGACTCGAACCTCATGTCCCACATCTTGACTCATCAAGTAATTGGGGGAAAATATTTGAAATGGATCGTCATTCTCCAAGAATTCGATCTCGAGATTGTCAAATCCAAAGCTAAGAAATTGTTGGTTTTTTCGGAACTAATTTTTTATCTTCCCCATATTGATGAGAATATTGAGCCCAATGATTCCCTTCCTAATGAATCATTGTTCCTCATTAGTATGTCTGATCCATGGTATGGAAACATTATTCTCTATCTCCAGACCCAACACTTTCATCCCGACATTTCACGTGATGAACAACGTCGCATTAGACACCATTCAAATCACTACCTTATCAATGGAGACACTTTGTACCACCGTGGAATTGATACTATTTCACGACATTTCTTAACCCATGAAGAGATTGAACAAGTTTTAAATAACTTCCACCTTGGAGCTTCTGGTGGTCATCTTTCTAGGATGGCTATAACCCAAAAAATATTATGTGTCAATGATTTTTGGCCTTCCATATTCAAAGATTGCATTGAGTACGTTAAAAAATTCCCACCTTGTCAGATCTTTCAGAAGAAAGCACATACCCACCCAGCTCCACTTCATCCCATTGTCACCATCGGCCCCTTAAATGAAAAATGGGGTATTGATTTCATGCAATGTAATCCTACCTCATCTAGGGGGGGCATGGTTAAATTATTGCTTTCGTCGATTATTTTACTAAATGGTCTGAGGTTATGCCTACACTCCTTAATGATGGCCTAACTACAACACTTTTTGTGCTCAATCATATCATCACTCGATTTAGCATCCCACAAGCTATTTTAACTAATCATGGATCCCATTTCCAAAACCAGATGATGGGTGAATTGCACACCAAGTTAGGTTTTCGCCATGAAAATTCATCCCCTTACTATCCTCAAGAAAATGGACAAGTTGAATCCATCGAAAAATTCTTGAATACCATGCTTCAACACATGGTGGGAGTGAACAAAAACTCTTGGAATTTGTAACTCTTCTCTGCACTCTGGGATTGTCGAACTTCAGTTAAAACCACCACTGGATTTACACCCTTCCAGTTGGTATACAGGTTAGAAGCAATATTACCAATCGAATATGAGATTCCCTCTTTGAAACTCACTGTAGAACTCCTACCCCATACTTATGTTGAAGAAGAATGATTTTTATATCTAACCAAGATGGATGAAACCCGTCGTGATGTTTCTTTCATCAACGAGACATATCAAAAATGCATCAAAACTCAATATGATAAGTTTGTCCAACCTCATGCTTTTGCAGAAGGAGATCTGGTCCTGGTCTATGATCAAGATCATGAAAAACTTGGGGTAGGAAAGTTAGAACCCATGTGGCACAGGCCATACATCGTAAAACACGTGTTACAAAGAGGCGCCTACAAGTTAGTGGATTGCAATGGATTATCTATCGGTGAGCCCTGAAATGGGATTTACCTAAAGACGTATTATGCATAGAATATCTCGCATGTGTGCTTTGTACATTATTGTACTATATGTTTTGATATGGTGTGTCTTTACTTTTGCATGCATGAGTTTTGCATCGTTCTTTAAACTCTGCCTATACTTTTCTTTTTAATTGAATGCACAGATTTCATCATCATTTCCCATCTATTTTGGGTTTGCGGATGGCGCTAGTCGACACACCCAAAATATCACTTCTGCAGCTTGGGTCATTTACCACTCTGGCAAGTTAGTGAGTTTAGGAGGAATTTGCCTCAGAGCTACAAACAATAACATTTGAGAATAGCATGCTCTCATCGGACTTTTAACCGAACCTTCTTCTCTAGGTATATCTCAATTGATTATCAACCTTAATTCTCAACTCATGGTCCATCGACTAAACTGTGAATACGATGCTTGTAATCCATATTTTCTACGTCTCCATCTAAGGATTTGTTGTCTCAAAATATCTTTTGAATTTCTATAATATAGACATATATCGAGAGAACTCAATATGACTACGGATTCATTAGCAAATTATATGTTAGATTGGTATATTGTTCACGGATAAACATTTGGGACATGAAGCATATAAATAAAAACATCACATAAACAAAAAATACAATATAAGTAGTCACCACAAAATTCATTTATATATAAGTTGTTTAGAGAAAGTCTTGTCAAAATACATCGTCCAAAAAGCACAAAGTAGGGTGTTATCACTAAAATATCATCTGAAACATTGCATGCAAATGGTTACAGAAACACAGCAATGACAACAACAATTATTTCACCTCCATCACTAAAATACATTTCAAAAGGCAAAAACTATACAATTGGGCAAAAATTGACATGCGCAAATTCACCAAAGGAAGCATGTGCACAATGTGCGGGCCAACAAAGCCCTCAAAGCGCACAATGTGCCAAATGCGTGATTGTGTACGAGAAAATTTGTGCACTCCTATGAATGGCGCATTTATGGTTCTTTTCAGCCCCCCAACCACTTATGGACTAGCTCCCAACCTGATTTGACCTTCATATCTAAGAAAAATATGAATGGGGGGTTGGTAAAGGACTAGAGGGTTCCCTAGAAGGCCCCTTGTTCACACCAAGAACCAATTACATTTTTCCTTGAAGAAATTCTATAAATAAGAGCCATAGGTGCACTAAGAAACCAAGATATTCAGAATATTGTTATGTTGCCTCAATTCTCCCTTGAGAATCCTCTTTTCTCTTTGGAGCATTCAAGCATCATTGCAATAGGCAATTCCACTCACCTCTTTAGGGAATAGGCATTGTTTTTCTTCACCATTTATCATTTTTCTTCCATTGTAAGAATATCTCTCCATTAGGGAACTCAAGAGCCCTCCTAAGGAGGAAGAGGTGACTCATAAGTCCTCATTTTTCTCTATGGTGTTTTGCCTACTAATCTATTGATCCATTGGTAGCATTATGTTGGTCATTGGTTTATTTTTATGGTTCTAAGTTTCTCATTCTTTCTAACTTTTATTTCTAACTATTTTAGTTTATTTCTTTGTTTATACATGTGTTTGGCTTGTTTAACCCACTCACAAACTTCTGTCTTTTATAGCAGGCCCATCTAGACATGCAAGTGTTGTTGTTTTTCTCACCCAAGTGAAAAAACCAACACAATAGATTGGCGACCATACTGGGGTTCATTTACCCCATTGCGTACACTTCATGGGTATCCAACCTTGTCCTTGTTAACAAAAAATAGGTCATTATTCACGTTTGCAAAAACGTTCGCGATCTCAACCATGTTTGTCCCAAAGACAACTTTTCAACCCCCTTCATCAACCAAATTATCGATGAATGTGTCGGCCATGA
Organism: Picea engelmannii; assembly: GCA_009831015.1. NCBI lineage: Eukaryota > Viridiplantae > Streptophyta > Pinopsida > Pinales > Pinaceae > Picea > Picea engelmannii. Next base: position 25,952 of record ML838400.1, on the reverse strand, counting down.
AGCATTGTCCTTTATGGATGGGTTCTTTGGCTACAATCAAATCCAAATCCATCGAGCAGATCAGTATAAAACCACTTTTACTAACCCTAGGGGTACATTTTCTTATCATGTCATGCATTTTGGACTCAATAACGCAGGTGTTACATTTCAACGGGCCATGACCTATGTTTTCCATGATCTTGCTCACATCATCCTCACTTATTTTGATGACCTCACTGCTTGATCCAAAAAGTGAACTCATCATTTAGACGACTTATGCATCATTTTCCAACAATGTTGCCAGTATAATATCCACTTGAACCCCCTCAAGTGCGTATTTTGTGTCACTGTCAGACGCCTCCTTGGGTTCATTTTTTCTCAACTTGGCATCATGGTGGACCCTCTCAAGGCCCAAGCTATCACGAAAAATTCCCCCACCAAGGAATTTACGCCAACTGCAGAGCTTGCAAGGCAAAGCCAACTTCTTACGTCACTTTGTCCCAGAATACACCACTGAAACGCATGGTTTCCGATGCCTACTGCATCATGATATCCCATTACGATGGGATGAACATGATCAAACAGCTTTTGATAACTTAAAATCCACCTTATCCAATGCCCCTTTGATTAGTCCTCCAGACTATGATCGCAATTACATCCTCTACTTGTCAACCTCAGTCATATCAGTAGCAAGAGTTGATCCAGGTGGATATTGGTGGCCACCCACCTTTTCCAACTGGCTCAAAACAGCTTTATGGCAATTTTGGCAATTTACTATTTTTAGCAGGATTTAACTTTCAGGGCCATTTTGAGGGCCTAAATGAAGGTTTTTCAAGATATAGGTTCTCAATGATATCCAAAGGCATCATTGATCCCCCAAAATGAATCTCCTCGATGATACCTTTCCAACGAGCTATCACACGCCTAAAACAGAGATCGTATGCAAAAGTTACGACCCAGGGAAGTTGATGCACCAACTTACCCAAACGGGGCCCACATGACTTTTGGCGCTTCATCTCCTAGGGTTAGGATTTTGGATGTCTAGGAATTTTGGCATTCTCGATTATTGTAAAAAGGCCTCCAGAGCCTCATTGTAACCATCTTCTTGCGAATGCGAGTAGCCGTCACATCTCTTCTCAGAGATAAGCTACCACCATTCTAGCGAGTCTTTAACTCTGTATTTTTACAGTCTCTGTACATTTCTTTGATTAATAGAAATCGTGTATTATTGTATATCTGTGTTTATGGTTGCATCTCTGATACATTTCTGTTATATTATTGAATATCTGCAATATCTCTGTGCATTTCTTTATTATATCTCCGCTCTCATTTCGTGCCGAAAATAATCCGGATCAAGAGTCCTCATCCAACTAGGGGACGATGGGCGTGAACATGTCATTTAGTACATCAATAAAAATCTTTCAGGGCCACCCCTGAAGTACAATCTTGATGAGAAACTTTCCCTAGCATTTTTCCTCGCAGTCCAAAATCTACACCATTATATCCTGATTCGAACTACCAAGATCGTGGTAGATTCCAACCCCATGCAAATTTTCCTGATGGATCATCATCCTCCAAGAATACGACCTAGATTTCTCAACTCCCAAAATCCAGAAAGTGCTTGTCCTCGCCGAGCTCATTACAACTGTTCCCTTATACATCAAAGCATCCCCCGTCAATATGTATTTTCCTTACGAACACCTCTTCTTCATCCCCTTCGATGACCCTTGGTACAGCAACCTTCTCGTCTACCTTCGGACATAGAAGTTTCAGTCTCAGCTCTCTCGAGACGATATTTGATGCATTCTCCATCAGGCCCCTCAATATCTCCTCATCGGAGATGTTATTTATAGACACGGGGTCGACACCATCCTTCGTCAATGTTTGACCATTGACAAAGATGGCAGATTCTTGAACGATTTCCATAGCAGCGCTTGCGGTGGTCACCTCTCGGGTATGTCCACCGCCCAAAAAATCATTCGAGCTGGCTACTTCTGGCCCACATTGTTTCATGATTGCATCCACGTTGTTAAGTGATGTGACAAATTCTAGCTCTATGCAAACAAAGCACGAGCACCACCAGCTCTTTTACATCCAGTCATCACCGTCGGCCCCTTCTACAAATGGGGCATAGACTTTATGACTTTCAATCCTCCATATAGTAATGGACACAAGTACATTGTCGTGGTAGTCGATTACTTTACCAAATGGGTCGAAACCATGCCCACCTTCAATAATACCACTGACACAGCGGTGCATTTTTTCTTCAACCATGTCATTACCCGAATCAGAGTCCCACTACAGTGAGTGTCTGATCACAGTAAACACTTTGAGAATGCGATCTTTGTGGAACTCTCCTCAAATTTAGGATTCTCCCATGAGTTTTCCTCCCCATACTACCCTCAGTCCAACAGATAGGTCGAGGCTATCAACAAAGTCCTCAAAACCATGCTACAACGTACCATCAACAAACATAAGACCAACTAGCATCATATGTTGTTTTCGTCATTATGGGAGTATCGCATGGTAGTTAAGACTGCCACCAGTTTTGCATCGTTCCACCTCATCCATGGGATCGAATCCACCCTCCCTATCGAGTGTGAAATCCCCACTTTATGCACTACCATCTAGTTATTACCTGACACTGCTCCAATGGAGTAGCAGTTGTTGACCTTAGAGTCATTGGATGAAGATCGTCAATCTTCATTACAAAACAATGAGGCAGTTAAAACACAGTCCAAATCCACCTTCGACCGCCATGTCAACCTTCACTCGTTCAGCAAAGGGTATCTCGTCTTAGCCTACAATATCTCCCATGATACCCTTGGCCATGGTAAATTCAAGTCCTTATGGCATGGACCCTACATCATCCAACATTTACTCACTAAGGGGGCATACATCCTGCCCTCTCCAAAAGGCTACCCTCTCAAAGAACCCGTCAACGGGTTGTACATAAATAAGTTTTACGCCTAAGCGTAGCCATTCTACCTTAGGTTTTTGTTTGTACACATTTATAGAGTTTTTTAGTCTTCTTTTTTCACCACTACTCCTCATGTTTTATCTACCATCCATGTTATTAACAAATGAATCTCACTTCAACCGCTTTGGCCCTCTATAACCCCTCACATGTGTTTCTCCACTCTAGTGGCATCTGTTTGGGCTCAACCACCAACAACCAAGTTGAATATGCCATCATCATTGGTCTCCTTGCCAAGACCATTCGCCACCACATTCGTCACCTTAAAGTTCTCTTATATTCCCATCTTTTCGTCCTAGAGCTCAACAATGTATATCATGTTCGCAATCCTTGCCTCTTTCGAAAATACCTGCAAGTTAGACTACTATCTTGCAACTTTGATTCAATCACATTTACACATATTCCAAGACAGTTTAATCAAATAGAAAATAATATGGCTAACCTAGTATTAGATTGGCATTTATCACATCAAAACATCATCACATATACATAAGGATCATACATCTGTCACAGCATATAGATTAGACATCATAACTCATCAAAACACATCAAGACATGAATGAGCCAAAGATATATGTCCATATATATAGTTTCATAAATGTTTACAATATACAAAATATATCGCTCGTAGGCCAGTGAGTCCCCTCACCCCTATAGGTACAAAATGGGTACCCCCCACCCTATACAAAATGGGTATCAACTACCTTGTACAAAATGGGCTCGCAAGCCTATACAATACACAACCTGGCACTCATGGTTCCCTCAAATCTCCCCCTCATGTCCTCTGTCAACTAGAGGAGCCCCACTAGTTGTGGGCCCTCCAGGTCCAGGGGGCAGTCAACCAGTCATTGTTTCCCCCGCTACAGCCGCCCGGCGGATCAGAGTATGCCACTTCGCAGGTACCCCGACGCACTACTCCAAGACCTCCTTGTCCTGGATGTGGGCCCACATCACCTATGGTACACCCTATAATACCCGCTCAAAGAAGTAGCGTGGTTCGTCCAGCATCCCTCCAGTCATTACCTTTGGCTCATGCGTCGGTCTAGCACCATCGTCATCTAGTCTCCACCTTTGCCCTGTCGGAAGCGCATGTGCTGGTCCAGCACTAGCATCATCCCATATCTACCTCTACCCCACCCTCAGCTCTTCTGGCGGCAGTCATACTGGTCCTCGATGGGTTGGCTCCCCGTCCATCTCTGCCTCTCAGCCTCGAGGCCCCACATCTGCAAAACAACACCAAAGGTAGATTCAGCATCCATATATACATATATAATCATATTCTATGCTATCCAAATCACAAAACATAAATACACAGACATACCTCGTATATCTCAGTCCTCCCCTAGAGGCAACATCATGTCGAGGTCATGTCGATAATCCATAACAGTGTATGGACACTGTAGTATCACCTGTGGCATCTGTTGCCACACGCGTGCCACCATGGTCGTGAAGTAATGGCCACCCTCTCCTCCCCCATAACAATCCAACACATGGGCCCACCACATCAGACGTGGCTCTCATGGCCCTGCAGACTCCAAAAAAATCCTAGGTTTCAACAGGGGCACCCTCTCCAAAAACCAAGCCACCAAGATGCAGCCAAATCCAAAATCCCCGTAGTGAGATGTCTAACATTGGTGAATCTTCCCCATCATCCTGGAGTGTGGCATAATCCAACAAGAAAATTGGTCCCCATCTAGGACCCTCTCCACAATCCTTAGCTAACCTCCTATGATCCATTAATTCCCCAAGGATCCGTAGATCCTCACAAGCATGGCAGTGATACACTATGCCAGGAGGTCCTCGATTGCCTCGATCCTGATGACCGACCCTGACATCAGATGCGTCCCTATACAGTGGTGATGCACCAATTCACCCACTCTCTCATCCCCCGGCAGCTAGGGGTCAGCAGGAAGGGCCATCCCATAGAATGGGAGCCCCCTCAGAAAATAAACATCCACGATAGTCGAGCATGTAAGATGTTTCCCCCTAATGATGAAACATTGTATATCATTTCTCCACATAATGATCAAGTACTGGAGCAGGAAATCCTATGACCTTATCAGTGGGAATTCGAATAACTTGAGCAACCCGCGGGCTTCCAAGTGCCTCCGAACTCTCGGATGTTGTCTCATGGCCTCCCGACGACGCTCCCAGCCTCTCTCTCTCTCCAGTGTACTGGCATCGTTCTCTCCAATCAAAATCGGATCACCTGCATCCACACAAAAACACTTGGTCAGCCCTCATCATCCATAAAAAGCATCACAAAATTCAAAATTTCAAACACCCTTAGCCTTGCCTCCAATGTGCGGCTTTCACCCATACAGGTGCGCACATGTGCGCGCTTGTTATTTTCAAAGCTACACACTAATTCGCAGCTTTCTGAGAAATATTTGTGCAACTGTCACCCCGACCGGTGTGCACACATGGGCACCTGTCCTCTACAGAGCTACACAGTCATGCACAGTTCCTAGTTGTCAACTTAACAGGTGCCCATCTCATGCGCGCCTATATTTCCCTCCCCCGCACCCCCATGCGCAGTTGTTTCAAGCACATCCACACACTATGTGCAGGATATGGAGTTATACCCATGCATCTGCATGCGGGTATTCTTCCTTCTCTCATGCACTAGTGGGCCCCTACCTAAAACTACCATTGTACGTCCATTCATACAGCCCCTAACTCAAGTCTAAAGTCTATCAAATTCACATTATGCAGGACGATGGAACCACTAACCTGAGTCTTGAAACTCCAGGATCGGTTGAATTGAGCTCTCGTAATATCCAAATCTCCTCCAAATGATCTCATCAAATCACTATAGTGACAGGTACAAATGAGGTGGAATTGTGGGCCCACCAACTATATATAGTCCCTTTTTCCAAACTTCCACACTCAGTTACAGGAGCCCATAGCCTCTGTTTTCCGATCCGTTCTCAGCCACAGGATCCTGGTCCTGCCATCTACACAATCACATTCTCCAGGTCATCATCTGAACTTGGCCTTGGAGGAGAATTTTTCTCACACCATGTTCAAGTATGCATGCTCATGTTCAAAATTATCAGATAGTTGTTATATGTTCTTTATTATCAGATATTGTTCACGTCGGGTATTTGGTTTTTATGTGTGCAGGTACCTGGTCATCACAATGATGTAGCCCCTTCAGGTATATGTTCGACACTGACATGTAATTACTCCCTTTGTAAATAAATTGCATCTCTCAGTCACACCCTCTGACGTGTACCTTTAGGGTCCTTACATCCGGATTTGCAGTACCGTCACCTCCATCGCATTTTGGTACTGTCACCCGGTATCACTCTTCCCCACATGATTTGTCCCATTCATATTTCCCCTTGGCAACTTGACACTCATGTTTATTTCACCCCCTAGGGATGGGAGTCTCGATAGTCTTATGCACTTTCGAGAATAAGCCACATACTTCTTCTCATCATATTGCTAGATTTACCAATGGGCTCCTAGGTTATATCATCTTGGTTCTATTGACTGCACCTCTGTAGTATCATTATACCTCCATCTCATCCACCATCATTTTTCCCATCTGCATATTTCCCTCCATTCATTTACCTCATACAGAAACCCACCCCTGGGGCCTCCACCAGTTCTCTTCGTAAGTTGCGCCCTCACAGACCAAGCCATCTTTCACTGGGGCACCCATTTCTGTATCTTTACACTCACCCCAAATTATTCTTTATTTATTTGGTAATTGTAAAAATCCTTTGTTTCCAACATTTACTTAGATTTTTGTCATCACCCTTGATGACCTTCTTTTCCTAGCAAAGAAACCCATGTTGCCCTTAGTTGTAACATCCACTCTCTCTTTTCATTTTGACATCACTCATAAACCCTAAGTATCCCAAGTCCATGTACCCCTGATCTCTGATTTTGTCCACTTTGTTAGCCTCTAGCACAGTTTAACCCCATATCTAGTTGTCCCCCTGACACTAGATACAGTTTTACAGTTATTGCCAATCATCCTTCAAAATTCCCCAACCAAGGGCAGACTTGAGCCTCACCATATATTGACTTCATTCATGTTACCCATCAGTACTTGATCTCATCTCAGTGGATTTCATGAAGCCCTTTGCTTCTTGGATTCGCGTCTCCCTTTTTGTCGACATCAGCACAATTCCTAGAAGGGTGACAGTCTCTTGACTCTCATTACCTTCACAATGAGGAGTCTCAGACGGCACAGAGAAAACCACCATTGCTCTCTAATTCTGTTGACCCCCATAACATTCAACTTCAGCAAACTCTCATGTTACAGTGGGTCTTACTATGTGACTATTGCAGTTGTTTCATACTAGCCGAAGACCTATGAATTCATTAGGCCATCAATGCTTATGAGTCATCAACACTTCTTGCAGGTGTCCTCGCCTCATTTCAGAGTATGTTCACCATTCAAAATGGTCATCTATCGTTATCAACCTCCCTAGAGGGTGTTGCAGTTATCTACACCAAAATATAGCTTCAATTATCATCTCACATTGTGGTTACATGACATGAGCATGGGGCATGATCGCCTTGTTTGTACACAGATTCTGGATCAAAGGCAGAAGAGTAAGTAATATTAGCTAATGCATTGGTTGGCTTGATCTCTGCAGGGATCTTGCCAAACATCCTATTGAATCTTTTGGTGAAGTCTGAGATAGATTCCCATTTTCTCTTCTTAGATTTCCAAATTCAGTAATATAATACAAGAGGTCTCTTCTTTCTCCCCAATGTTTCAAAAACACTTCATCTAATTTCTCAATACCTTCCACTGAATTAGCTGGCAGTTCCTTGAACCACTTCCTAGCTTGACCATTCAAGCTCTACACAAAAATTCTGGTCCAAACATCTTCCTCTGAAATGTTAATGTTCTCAGCATAGGCATAGAAAGCCTCTATGTGTTCTTCAGTAGTATAATCTCCAGATCTAGTAAACTTGGGCATATATTCCTGATAATATCTTGTTGGCATGG
>ML838399.1:67791-92256 GCA_009831015.1 Picea engelmannii | reverse complement strand
GGTTTGAAGAAGAATCTCCTTTCTATCTTAATGTTGGAAGAGAATGGATTCAGAGTTGCTTTTATTGATGGTGAAGTTCTTATGTGGCCAAGAGGAAAGTCTATTGATGATGCTATTGTGATTGGTGTCCAAGAAAGAGGTCTATACAAATTAAAGGGACACTTAGATTCAACATTAGTACACAACACTGTAAATCCAAGTGAGCTATGGTATAGAAGATTTGCTCACTTAAATTACAAAGCATTACTGATCGTGAGCAAGATAGTGACAGGTCTGCCAGAGATTGAGGTGAATCATGATGGTATATGCAAAGGATGTGCACAAGGAAAGAACGTGAAGAATCCGTTTCCAAGCAGTGATAGCAAAGCCAAAGGAGTTTTGGACATCGTGCACTCAGACGTGTGTGGACTGATGACAACTACTTCACTTAGCGGGTATGTATATTATGTTTAATTTATTGATGATTTCTCACGTAAAACTTGGATTTATTTTTTGAAAACAAAAAGCGAAGTATTCAACAAGTTCAAGGAATTCAAAGTCCTTGTAGAAAATCGTTCTGAAAAGAAGATAAATATTTTGAGGTCAGATAATGGAGAGTTCACCTCAGATGAATTCAAAGCATTCTGCAGAGAAGCTGGGATCAAGAGGGAGTTCACTACACCCGACAATCCTCAACAGAACGTTTTGGCAGAAAGAAAGAGTCAGACAATAATGGAAGTAGTGAAGTATGCTTCATTGTCAAGACTTACCTATGCATCTATGGGCAGAAGCAGCTCAGACCGTTGTATATGTGCAGAACAAAAGTCCTCACTGTGTACTTGGGAACAAGACACTAGAATAAATGTTTTCAAGAGAAAATCCAGAGGTCAGTCATCTGAGGATATTTGGTTGTCCAGTGTATGTGCATGTCCCCAAAGATAAGAGATCGAAGTTGGATCCTTTAGGCAAGAAGGGTATGTTTGTTGGATGTAGTGTGACATCGAAGGCATATAGAGTCTACATCCCTGGTTACAGACAGATCGAGATTAGCAGAGATGTTACCTTCGATGAAGATGCAACCTTTAGTAGATCGAGGCAACATCATACATATGAGATCAATGATGAGGATTCTGAAGCTCCTAGAGTTGTAGATATAGATGCAGGTAATGATGTTGTGCCAGAAGACCTGCAGAAACGAGTACGAAGAAAAGAAGACCAACTTGGGCTTTACCAAGAGGAAAGCAGAGCCCAACCTTTACTACAAGGTTAAAGATAGTAGACCAGTGATATTACTATTATATGTGGATGACCTGTTTCTAACAGGGGACGAGAAGCTCATCATAGAGTGCAAGAGAAAGCTTACATCAGAGTTCGAGATGAAAGACCTGGGTATGATGCATTATTTCTTGGGTCTAGAGGTGTGGCAGAAATCGATTGAGATTTTCCCGTGCCAAGTAAAATATGTGGTAGAGATCTTGAAGAGATTCAAAATGATGGATTGTAAGTCCATGCCCACACCGATGGTGACGAACCTGAAGTTATTGAGTGATACTTCTTCAGAGACAATGGATGTCACCATGTACAGGTAGATGATTGGTTCGTTTATGTATTTGACAAATACTAGGCCAAATATATGCTTTGCGGTGAACACTTTGAGGCAGTATATGGTTGAACCGAGACGTGTTTACTTGATTGTGGCAAAGCATGTGTTAAGGTACCTGAAGGGCACGATAGACTTTGGACTCCGATATGTTTCAGATCGTAAGATAAGATTGCAAGGCTATGCTGATTCAGATTGGGCCGACAGTGTCACAGACTGGAATTTGATGATTTCGTGGCTCAGCAGGAAGCAGATTAGTATGGCACTCACTATGGCTAAGGCAAAATTCATAGTAGCATGTTTAGCTAGTAGCAGAGTTGTGTGGCTTTAGAAATTGCTTGTAGGGCTTTTTGATCTCGAGTTAGAGGTGACTTGTATTTTTTGTGACAACCAGAGTTGTATAAAGTTGTCTGAGAACCCTGTGTTTCATGACAAGTCCAAGCATGTCGAGATCAAGTACCATTATATCCAAGATTTGGTGCAAAAGGGAGTTGTGAAGCTCCAGCATATTGGCACAGACGAGCAGATAACAGATGTGTTGACCAAGCCTCTGTCAAGGGGAGAGTTTGAATACTTCAGGGATAACCTTGGTGTGGTCTGTTATCGCGCAATTTGTACTTTCCCCAAAAGCCCAAGGCAAGTGGGTACAAAATTGGCGTAACCGGGAATAACCTATCACTGTCATCTTAATAACATATCCCTTTCTATTTAGGAGTATGTTTAAGCTACCCTAGGGGAGACGTCCCCGATGACCTGGGGGTTTGAGAAGGCTAAGGAAAATAGTCACAAGAAAACCCTTTCCCTCTCACAGATCACTCTAATCAGAGGTTTCTTTTATGTCTTAAGGATGAAGCAAATGAAAAAGTAATGTGTACCTGCCCAGAACAAGACAACAAGGGAAATGAGGCACTTTCTAGGTACCAAATGATTGTTAGTACTTCATAAGACAATAAACCTTCGTAAAATAAGCTAGCTGATTATGAATTTGCAGCAATCCATCAATTTATAACAACAATTAATATCTTACAACAGCGACAAGATTCAAGCCTTGAAATTGCTTGAAAAAAGACAATAAAAAGTGACTTTAAATAGGAAAATTGATAGTAAATTGTCACAAACAAAATTGGCAATGATAGGCTAGCTTTTAATGACACTTTTGCAGAGATTTTGCTGCAGTTAGATGGCTGTAGCTATCTTTTGTAGCAACAGCAAGTTTAAATGGTCAAAAGTGCAAGAAAACCATACACAGACTAGCACTTACCTAGTATATTCACTAGCAATTATCACAATTAGATTTTGATTGGTTCTAGTATGAGTTATGTAGGTAAATGTGCCAAATTAATGAAAGTTTGTATGGCTGTAGCAATGCTTTGCTACAGCAGCAAGTTAGCTTAGGAATTAGTCTAATCTAGGGTTAGAAAAAAGTTAGTAAAGGGTTCAAAGATAAGAGTTTAAGTGTTTATTTGCTCAATCACCCCTTGTAAGAGGTAGTCTAGTGCCTTTCTAGGGTTGATGGAGTCACTAATGGCAGCAACAAATTCTTAAAGGAAATGTAGCAAATGATAATAATATGCTAAGGGATGGAGAGGGCAAAAGAGGTGTTGGTATCCCAAGGCCTCAAAAATCCTTTTCCAAGAGAAAATTGCTAGAAAGTAACAAAGGTTAGGCCCTAGCGATTTTCTCTTTCTTTGAACAAAATGTAATAAATTATGCAATTGGAAAAGGAAGCAAAGTTACTAGAGTGCTACAATGGTAGGGCTCTAGTATTTACTTCAAATTAGGTGCCTTTCAAGAGATTTTAACATATGGAAGATTATAGGTAAAAAGATGATAACACATGTCATTCCCCTAGGGTTTCAAGCTAGAAATTTCATAATCTTAGACATGAAACAAGTAAAAAATAACCATAGCATTCATTCACAATAAAGAAATGCAGAATTTGTACTTACTTCACCAAGAATAATCTAGCAAATCACCCTAGTTGAAGATCCTCCACAAGAAAATAGCCAAAAAGCACCAAAATTTGCCTCCTTCAAGAAGTGCGCATCACTAGTTTCAGCCAATAACCCTTAAAGAGGGTTGAATTTCAGACCTCACACTTGTGTGAGTGAAAGATGATGAAAAATATAAGAGATTTGTTCGTTATTTGTACAATAATCATGACCTTTAATTACAATTTAGGTAAAAAAAGGCTGACATGGCCGATTTACATCAAAAATCCAGTTTTTAATAAAATTAACAATTTAAAACCCTCTTTAGGGATGACCTCATGCCCCTCTTAGGGTGATGTTAGGCCCCATCGTGGAAAGTTTGGCCTCAAAAGGCCTCAAAGGCTGCCACATGTGCCAACCAAGCCATCCTCATGCCAAAACCCTAACCGAATGACGTCAAGGCTCAATATGATGACTTCAGGGGCCTTCAAGGGCCAACGTCATGGTGGAAGGGAAAGACCCCCCTAGGTCCAGGCCTGCCAAAGTGTCTTTGGTGGAACATCCTTCTTTTTCTCCAGTGCAAGCCTTTGGTGTCCCTCTGCCCTTGGCTGGGGTCACAACATCCATCTGGTGGGATTTTAGTCCCATGGAGGTCCGAAATAATCATCTCCCCATATGTACCTGTCCGTTGGGCATGATCCTGCAACAACAACAAGTACGCCCTCCATGGGCTTATAAGTCACAGGTATCATAGCAATGTCAATCATGTCTAATAATCAAGTTACCCAAACATGTGCATCAAACCCCCCTTTACCCAGAGAAATGCTCAAAGACGTTATACTATTTAACAAGCCAGGTTTGAAGAGGGTCTCAGGATGTCCTATTGGGCTAATCCTCCTCATGTGTGGGGTGTTTCCTAGGTGAAGACCAATCTAGGTCATGTAAATGTATGAGATGGTGTAGGGGATGTTTGGGCAAGGGGTGTAGTGATAACAAGGAAATGTAGATCTTACCTGTGGGTGCCTCTGTAGAGGGTGAGCTGCACCTTGTCATGGATGCCATTGTTTCCTAGCCCATTCAATGCCTTTTACTCTTTGTCTTATTGCTTTTTCTTTTCAAGAGAATAGCTGGAGGACACTGTCCTGGTGTGGTGACCAGTGGTGACAACGTTACCCACAAGCATTTCACAGAGATGAGAAGGTTGGCTTGTGATGAGACCCCCTTTCTCTTGGCTATGCCACCAAGAGCCACTACCTTGGTTTGGTGACCAGATGGATGGCAATGTCATACCGCTACATGCCCATGGACCGAATAGGCCGACTCATGATGAGACCTTCTATCCACCAACTAGGTCTTGAATTTTATTTTATTTTACGGGTCCCCTTTTCTTGCTGAGAAGCCATTTATTGCTTTCTCGAGAATCCCTGGGTGAAGCATCTCAAGGTTTTATTTTGGCTTTTAACTTTTGCCAACTACTTTTACCCTCTAGGCCTTTATCCCCTTCTTCCCAGAAGGCAAGGTACAACCCTTACTAGCTTGGCAAACCCAATGCCCGAACCAGTGTAGGGGAAAGATGAGAGGGATAATGATGAAAAGTGGTAAGTATGGAAGGAATGGACGATGACCTTTCATAGACCCACCTAGTGGCAACTCATCCTTAAGGGAACCAACTTACTAGGGCACTCTGTCATCCCCCCTAGGTATGGACAAGTTAAAGAGCATAATTTCCAAGCAAACGTCATAAAACAAAAGAGAATTTAGTGAACATATTCAAATGTTTTGAGAATCAGAGATTAGAGTGACACATACCATGATACCCAGACTCATTACCTCATGGAGCAAGACCCACTGCTACTTCAGAATCAGGTCGATGGGATGGATGCTGCTGCTGCTGATAGATAGGAGGCACTGAAGAAAAGATGGGCCCTCTAGGGCCACGCTCAAGTCATATGGCTCTCGGTACTCCATGTCTAGGACATGTGGACCTCGAGACATAATCTCCTTAGTTATCCCTAGGATAGGGGATAACATGGTCCAAAAGGACATCCCTCGTAAGAGGGAGTGATGAGTCACAAATGCGATTCTTGGGGCAGTAACTTACAGAGTGTGGCAACAACGGGTAGTCATTTACATGCATGATAGTTGCCCAGACTCCGTTTGGATTGGGTAGTAGCGTAGTTTAGTGTGAACCGGTTCAAGCTGATAGTTGCCCAGACTCCATTTGGGTTGGGTAGTAGCGCAATTTAGTGTGAACTGGCTCAACCTGATAGTTTCCTAGACTTCATTTGGATTGGGTAGTAGCGCAGTTCAGTGTGAACTGGCTCAAACTGATAGTTGCCCAGACTCCGTTTGGATTGGGTAGTAGCGCAGTTTTGTGTGTGAGCTGACTCAAACTGATAGTTTCCCAGACTTCATTTGGATTGGGTAGTAGTGCAGTTTAGTGTGAACTGGCTCGATTGTATATTTGCCCAGACTCTGTGTGGATTGGGTAGTAGCGTAGTTTTGTGTGAACTGGCTAGATGAAGTCCTGTAATGACATAAGGTCCGAAAAGACGTCGAGACCCATAAGGTCCAAGAGGACGATGAGGCTGTGCCCACTAGAGAGATGCTAGATGTGTTGATGAGGCCTCAGATGCATAACTGTGACATGACGATCAGATAGTCTGTGTGACTATGACAGAGCCTATGTGGCTATGATGGTGATACTTGTGACATGATCTGTTTTGATCATGAGATAGACTATGTTGCTATGGTGATGCTACTTGTGGACTTGTCTGCAAGACCATGTGAGTCTTGCCCATGCCATGTGAGATGGATGGATGTGATTGAGACCATTATATGAAGAACATCTTAGTTAATAGCTCCCTAGCTAAGAGGGAGTGTTGATGTTTTGGTAGCCGCGGGAGGTATTACCTCTAGTATAACCTTTGTACTTAGAGTAGAATATTTCGGAAGCAAGAGAACCATTAAACATATGTGGAATTACCCTAGAAGAGAAGTCGGCCCCAAGGCCCCTTTATACTTGGGTAGGCTAGTATAAATAGAGGTAAGACGCTACCTCATTTGCACATACTCACTCACTCAGCTAGTGTGCAAGTCTAAGGAGCAACAACTGCAGTAGAAGGAGGCACAAGTCTAGAGAGAGTAGTGCAATAGTTGTCGTAGAGTATTCTCAGTCTTTCTGGTATCTCCCTTGTGCGCTTCTCTTGGTAAAGGTACACTTCTTTTAGTAGAGGTACATTCTCTTGGTATTGTGCTGCTGCTGCATCAATGGTATTTCTGGTTAGGGTTTATCTGTTGGTTCTAGAGTGGACTTGCTGGAATCATTCTATCTAAGAAAAGGTTATAGTGCTTGGGGGTGGCATGTGTAAGTGCCTATGGTTGGGTGACAATGATGTGACATTGTCTATGGTTCAATGAGCATATCAAAATTTTAACAGGCCTTGCGGGGCTATGCTAGTCCGGCTGGCTCTTGGCACTCCATGTCTGCTACCTGTGGGCCTTGAGACATGATCTCCATAGTTACCCCTAGTATATGGGGGTAATGTGGCCATATCCAAATATTTAAATAAGGCAAAAGCCTTGTGAGACAATTTAAGGCATACATTGAAAAATTCAAAGGATCAAGTGATAGAGATGAAATTAGCTAGCCATGGGTGTTATCTAGTACTGGAGATGAAGAGGCTGTCATATTCAATTATTAAAATTTATCTTTTAACATAATAGTCCAATACTTCTTTATGCATGTCTTATATGGGTTTTGTTATTTTTTCCTGTAATACTCTCAGGGCATGGAAGTGGCTGCCCACATTTTTTGTATTATATTGTTTTTTGTATAGACTGAGCTGACAAGTGGAATTGTTTTTCAGGGGCAATCAGAGTCAGAATTGAATGAGCTTGGGTGGAGGCAGGCGAATGCAGTAAAGATTTTCTGTTTGCATCAAAATAATTGAACAATAAACTAATTTTATAGATCTTTATATCCTCTAAGGTTTCATATGGGGTTGAATACTTCAGGAACTGATGATGTGACCTGTCTGTAACAGGTTGCTGAGCGATTAGCCAAAGAACCAAAAATTTCTGCATTATATTCCTCAGACTTGAAACGTGCGCTTGACACTGCTACAACTATAGGCCAGAAGTGTGGATTGCAGGTATATCAATTAATGACATACATCAGTGTCTCGAAGTAATAATGTATTATGAATGACAATATGCACAGTGCCTTCTTTGTTCATTTTGTACAACCCCTTTTCAGATCAAATAGCGGAATTAGTATTCTAAAACTTAAGAATAATTCTCCAAAATGATGTCATGTCTTTTTTTTCATAGTAACGAGTATAATTTATATTAGAAAAGGCTGCAGCTGAACCGGATAGCTTTGTAATACAAAAAGTTTAAGGGTGGCTGTAGCCGGATATCCAAAATACAAAAATTCAAATCCAACTTTCTACAGGGTCTATCTTCCCTATTCCAACCTTGATATGCTTGGCAGGTGTACTGCCTTACATATTGCTTAAGCAAAAAGACAATAGGACAAAACATACTAAAACTAGAAAAGAAAATTACTGATTTTCATGCCCTTCTTGTGATTCTTCTTGCATGTCCTCTTGTGACTCTGTTCCAGCATCCTTCAAGTGCCTCTATTCCTCAATTGTAGCAACAGGGCTAACTTCTCTTGTGCCATCCACTGGTTTCAAATTTTGAGAGTGCAATGTGTCCCTGTATTCCGCTGAGGCCATAGAGAGGCCACCGAGGGAGGGTTCCTCAAATGGGCTTGAGTCAACAGGGAGGGATGAGACTACTTCCGAAGGTAGCTCTAGATGGGCCACGGCCCACAATTCTTCCAACCAACAATGACAAAGATCTCAACTACTCAATAAGCTCAAAGTGCTTCCTATGGTATATCCCCATGAATGCTTCAATCTCTTTCTCCCATTCTCAGATTTCTAGTATGTGCTTTGTTGTGTCAACTACCCAAGTGTCCCTGGTGTAGTTTTTCTTCTTGATGTGCCTCTCAAACTTGTCTTTCCATCTATTCCAGCAAATGGTCGAATTCATTATACGACACTGTGCTTTGCTGTCTCCCTCTTATACCACTTCATTCTTCTCCTCACCTCTTTGAGCTTACACAAGACACAACACCCATTTGTGTAGTGGCAATCCACCATTGTTACCACTCTTTTCCTAGCTGCCTAGCAGAACTAACCACCAACAGAATGCCTAGATCTATCCTCACACATGCTTGGTGAAGGGGCCGAGATTTGGAGTAAGGGAAAATAAGTTGAGCTGAGAAGGGGCTGAGGTCTAGAGTGAGTGCAACTGAGTTAGGCCATGTCCAATTTCCAACTGAAATATACCCACACAAATCATTGAACTTCGCCATTGTACAACTCTTAATTGTCCGTGCAAGAGGATTGAAGTGAAGTGAGGGTGGTGACACTGGTGTATGAACTTGCTAGCTTGTAGGTGTTGCATGATAAGACATGTTTATATGAGAGGTGTTTTCATCATAGTATGCTTTCCTGTCATGGGGGAGATAAGATGGTAATCCCCTAAATCACATAACCCCTCTTGCAACCCGACCCCTTTGTTGGATTGCTCGTCAGTGAGCTTGTTTTGCCTTTGCAAAACACAAAAAAACTCGATCTTCTCAAAGTCTTGGACCTCTAATAAGATTCTTTGTGCAACTATGGAGAGTTTAAATTTCTTTGGAGGGATTTTGTGTTGTAGGGAGCTTAGAATCATTGCCAAGTCGCCCACCACCATTTCTTTTCAGAGCTTTTTGTCTTTCAAAATTAGTAGTCCTTTGTATAATGCTAAAGCTTCCACCTAATTATTGGTTGTATGCCTTGGCCCCCATGCAAACTTAGTTTCTTTTGTTCCTTTAGGGTTGAGGTTGACCCCCCGCACCTGTCGTCCCTAAAAAATTATGGCTATAGTTGTAATGTTTAGTGTCCGGTCTTAAGGATTATAACGTACAACCTCTGTGAGCATAGACAGTCTAGTGCAAAAGTCAGGGGGAACGTACAACCTCTATGAGCATAGACAGACTAGTGCAAAAGTCAGGGGGAACATACAATCTCTGTGAGCCTAGTCAAACCTTGTGAGCCATGAGCAAAAGTCAAGGCATCTAGCAAAAGTTAGCTTGAATATAAAATTCCTATGAGCTAGAAACAAACAATATTCCTAATATTGCAAATGATATAAATGTATTGATCTAGTGCGTTGGCACGTGTAACATTATACACCATGAAGAGAATTTCGAATTGCCTTGTAAAGAGTCGAGTTGTAATTGAAGTCTCAAGTCTAGTTCTATTTTAGAACTAATTGTAATGTTGAGTTGCAACTGAAGTCTTAAGTCTAGTTCTATTTTAGAACTAAAGTGTAATGTTGAGTTGTAACTAAAGTCTTAAGTCTAGTTCTATTTTAGAACTAAAGTGTAATGTTGAGTTGCAACTGAAGTGTTAAGTCTAGTTCTATTTTAGAACTAAAGTGCAATGTTGAGTTGCCACTGAAGTGTTAAGTCTCGTTCTATTTTAGAACTAAAGTGTAATGTTGAGTTGCAACTGAAGTCTTAAGTCTGGTTCTATTTTCGTACTAAAGTATACCAGTCTCAAGTATAGTTCTAAGTTCGAACTAAAGTAAGTTCTAAGTTCAAACTAAAGTATGAAGTTGAGTTATGATTAAAGCATGCAAACAGGTTACTATTTCGAGCCTCTCCTCTTCCCCTCTTTAGCCTATATAAGCAGAGGTCGAACCCTCTCTTCAATATAGTTTTGATATGCAGGTTAAGGGAGAAGCAATAGAGGAGCATATCAGTGATGAAGAGGCAACATACCAAAGCAACATATCAGTGTTGTATATCAGCAATAGAGGCTGCATATCAGAGGCATATATCAACAACATATCAATGTTGTATATCAACAATAGAGGCAACATATCTGAGGTGTATTTCAACAAGGTCTTTTAGGTCTTTGTCAGGTCAGAGTCATCTTGGCAAGCTCTTTAAGAGCAGATCATTCATGGTGGATAATTGTAAGTGATCTTACATTATTAATGCAATAAAGGAATATCGTTTGCTGGGGTTTTTCTCCCTGTATAGGGTTTCCCCAGGGTATATGTGTTGTTGATGTGCATGCTTACTTATCTACATAGTTATTGCTATTCGATTATGATTTGGTATTGTTGAAGTGTATTAAGCTGGAATCAAAGTGTTGAAGAAAATAAAAGAATTAATCCGCATAAGAAATCAAGCTCATAATTTAACATATGGTACCTGTCCATTGGGTATGATCCTACACATCAACATATACGCCGTCCATGGGCTCATTAGTCACAGGGATCATAGCAATGCCAATCACATCTAATCATCAATTTTATTAAACATGTGCATAAAACCCCTTTTACCCAGTCAAGTGCTCAAAGACATTATGCAAATCTGCAAGCCAAGTTTGGAGAAAGTGACAGGGCGTCCTATTGGGCTAGTGTTCATTGGATGTGGGTTGTTTCCAGGAGAAGTCAAATCCAAGTCATGTGAGTGGATGAGGTGGATAAGGGATGTCTGGACAAGGGGTGCAGTGATAGCAGGGAAATGCATGGCTTACCTGTGGGTGCCTCTGTAGAGAGTGAGCTGCACCTGTCTTGGATGCAAATGTTTCCAAGCCCATTCATGCCTTTTATCTTTGTTCTTTATTGCTTTTTCTTTCAAGAAGCTAATCAGGGGACACTACCTTGCCGTGGTGACCAGTGGTGGCAATGTTACCCACAAGCACTTTCACGGAAATGAGAAGGCTGGCTTGTGATGAGACCCCCTTTCTCTTGGCTATGCCACCAAGAGCCACTACCCTAGCGTGGTAAACAACTGCTAATAGTGTCATACCGCTAGATGCCCATGGACATAATAGGCTGGCTCGTGATGAGACCCCCTATCCTCTGACTAGGTCTTGTTTTATTATTTTTTTATGGGTCCCTCTGTTTCTTGTTGAGAAGCCTTTTACTTCTTTCTCGGGGATCCCTGGGCGAAGCATCTCGAGGTTTTATTTTTTAGGCTTTTGTCTTTTGCCAGCTGCTTTTACCCCTTGGGCCTTTAGCCCCTTCTTCCCACAAGGTAAGGTGCAACCCTCAAATAATTGGTCAACCCAATGCCCAGACCAATGTTATGGGATGGATGAGCGGGAGTAAGATGGAAAATGTTAAGTATGATGAGAGCGGACGATGACTCTTCATGAACCCCCCAGTGGCAACTCAAAACCTATGGTCACAAGCTTACTAGGGCATCCTGTCATTCCCCCCAGACATGGTCAAGTGAATAAGTATAAGATCCAAGTACCCGTTAGAAACAAAAATAACTAAATGCACATATTCAAAGGTTTTGAGGATCAGAGTGACACATACCATGATACCCGGACTCATTACCTCATGGAGCAAGATCCATCTCTGCTACAGGACCAGGCCGAGGTGATGGATGCTGCTACTGCTGCCAAGGTGGAGGCGCTGAAGAAAAGCAAGGATGGACCCTCCAGGGCCATGCTCAAGTCGATCTGGCTCTCGGTACTCCATATCTAGGACCTGTGGGCCTAGAGACATAATCTCCTTAGTTATCCCTAAAGTGGGGGATAACAGTCCCAAAAACTTAAAACTCGTCGAAACTCATCCAAACTCTCCACAATTGTCAGGGATGACTAGGAGACCACCGCCATGTGTCCAATGTCTAAAAATAGGGTCCAACTCCTAAATTTAGGAAATTGTCAAAAATGCTTAGGATGACTAGGAGAACACCGCCACATGTCAGTTGTCTAAAAATACACTACTAAAAATAGAATCTCCTCGCATGTCAATGATATTATACTCATCGGATTTGATTTCTCTCAAGGATTCCGAATTTGCAATCGGAATCGACATGCGAGCCTTGGTGCTCAACCTACTATAAATAGAAATATATGACAAATCATCCTGGAAGAGGTCCAAAAGACTCAGAATGTCTCAAGTATCCATAATATGTGCTCAGAATCTGAATATGATGCTTATAGCTCAAACTGCTAAAAATAGAAAGTTCTCGTATGTCACCCGGAAAAGTGTCATCGGGCCTAGAATCATGCAAGGACCATCCCTGTATGCTCAAAACTGCTCCAGAGTCCAAACTGTCATGACCCACTCAAATCGTGTCTCCTAAAAAGTTGGGACACCTGCTGTATGTAGACATTTCTCTCAAATGCAAAAGAAAACAAGCTAGCTCTAACTCTGAAGCAAAACCACCACATACTGATCATGTACCTATCTCTAATGGGAACCAACCTCTGACTCAAAACAAGTGCAAATCTCAGAATGCCAGCCAAAATAGTGCATGCTGGCTCTTAACCCTCATGATTTCCAAGGGTGGAAATCTAGGGGTTAACAGGAAGCCATTATACCTTTTTGCAGCAGATTCAGATTGTGTGGAGAACGATTCAATCTTGCAGCAATTCGTGAGGTTTGTGGGGGTCTAAAAAGGGGCAAATCTTTGCTGTAGTTCATGGGTATCCAAGTGCCATTTCAGTGCTGGCCATGCTGCTCTTGTTTACCACTGTTTCCTCCCTTGAGTCGTGCCAAACCAGCTGTAAATCGTGGGGTTTTCTAGAGGCTGCTTCAGATCCATTAAATGCTCCCAAATGTTTGTTACCTACAGGTCTGAACAATAATAAATTGCTGGGTTAACTGAGTTTATTTACTAATGAGTTTATAGCACAGTTACAGCTCAAGGGGAGCCCAGAAAAGAGTAGGCCGTGGCCATTTTTCTGCAGTTTGTGAGTGCTGTGCAAAACCGTACATTGTTGGAGTGAGGCTGTGTGATTTGGGAAGGCATCGGGTGCCAAAACCACTACCAAATCATGGGTTATACAGTAGGTTGATCTCATGCATTGGCTGCTGTCCAAAAGAGGATAACCAGATGTCAGAAATAACAAGTGACTTTGTTTGTATTGCTGAGTTTATTTGCTGTTCTAACAGCTGGAAGAATCTGAAAATCATTTCCATTTGAATGTACTGTTGCTTATGGTATTTAATGCAATAAAACTCCCCTTCTATATGCCATCTTTTTGTGGAATGGTTGGATTCTTGTAAACTGTTTGACAGAAACACCAAACACATTAGCATGCAAATTGTTTTATCAAAATATATGAACCAAAACACAGCATTAAACCACATCAGCTGTCACACTAATCTATCAGCAGTCCAGAAAAGGGTGGCTGTTGTGAACTGTTTGATAAAAGTCCTGTGCTAAATAAGTTCAGCTATATCAGCAGTAAGTCCCAAAAACATAACCAAACAGCCAACTTAAAACATACTAGCAGCAGCAAGGGGTGATTATATGGGGTGTTTGAGGGCATCAATAAAGTGTTTGACAAAAGACCTATGTCAACAATAGACTTACAGCAGGTAGAAAAAGGGTTCAGCAGTGATTTTTGAGTTTGTTTGCAATCTGTTTGTCAGAAGTTGTAACCCAAGTAACACACAAAAATTTACCAGCTGTCACACAAATATACCAGCAGCACACAAGAAGTATATCAGCCATATAGAGGGGATATTACAGAAGTTATAAAGTTAAGGCATATACGAGATCATTCAAGCACATTTTTCCTAATGGTTGCATGCAGTGTTGCACGAAGCGGGAGTGTGGAAGCGTCATTTTCCAAAAATCCTTAGAAGCGAAGCGTCCCGGAAGCGTCTGTTATATATATATATATATTGTGTTTATATTCAAAAAAACATGCAGAAAGACAAATTAGCTGCATAATATATGAAAACATGCATATTTGTACATCAATATAGATAGAAATGTCATCCATAGTACATCAATGATTAATCATTCGAGCATCAACCATCTAGATTCTAGCAATTACAAACTTACAAACCGACGTACAAATTTTTAAGCCATATTGATATAATAGAAAGTAGACCATAAACTTGTGAAATGAAATCAGATATCCAACAACTGTCAACAATAACATGAGTCATGATCAATTAGTTATGTTTACAAATTAGGCCATCTACACTGAAGTATGAAGACCGAAAGGTCCAAACAATAAAGTTTAAACTGAGCTAGTTGCTAATTAAGTTGTCACACTCCTCGTCCGGGATCAATTTTTCTTATGCTTTCATATAACCAGCTTGAACCTTTTGATCTTGGTGTGGTCTTTTCTTGGACCCACCACTAGGTGTTGTGTTAGCTTTTTAGCTCGGGAGGTACTCCGCATGTTTTGTCTTGTATGCGGATGTTACCTTAATGTTTACACTACCAGGCACTTAACTTTGTAATAGTTTTTATAAAGTTGTTTAAGTGGTTCTTTTATTAAAGTGACTTTTTAATAAAGTGTACCTTATATTTTTAAAGTGACTTTATTTTCATAAAGCACTTATGTAATAAAGTGAAATTCACTTTAATTTTTAAATGAGACATTTTGGAGGGAATGAATCATGACCCTTGATCTTGGAAAAGGCAAGATCTAATCTTGGCCTTTGGATCTAGGGTTGGGGAAGGTCAAAAGACACCTTTGGGGGAAAATATCATTTTCAGATTATAAAAGAATGCATTGGGTAGTGTGCAAGACACCAAGAAGACGAGAGGAGTTGAGTTAGAGAGATTTTCAAAGGAGGCTTGAGAGAGGAAAGTGAGCAGCTTGAGAGGGCACATTTCCCAAGGAGAAAGAGGGCACAAATCCCAAGGCGATTTTTTGTCTGCAGTGCTGTTCCATTTTTCTTGCTGCTACTGGGCCGTACTGTGCAAGCCATACAGTACCTTGCTGGGCACGTTTTTGAGGCACAAATTTGGAGGAGGCCGTACAACTGTACGGACTTGGGCACGGTTTTCAAGGCATAATTTTTGGGACTGTTTGTTGGTGTTGTGAGGTATTTTTCCTTGGTTGGAAATTGTTAGTTTGCTTCTGTAATACACTTTCCTGAAGCTGAATAATAGATCTCTCTCTCTCTCTCGTTGGGTTTCCCCACATTGGGGTTTTCCCTGGCATTTGCCTAAATTTCTGTGAGTTATGGGTTGCTGTCCATTGTGTATTTCCGCTGCATATTTTGCTTAACAATGTGTATTTCTGCTTATAGAAATTTCTGAATGTGGGTATGCATTTCTGAAATTTAAGAAGACAATTATCTCTAGGTTGCTAAGTGTTTGACAAAATGTGTGAATGAGATATTTTTGATTTTGTCATTAAAAATCAACATGGTATCAGAGCTTTGTCTCTGGCAGTGGGCAGTGTGATATTTGGGCAAAAGGGTGTGATTGTTTTCCTTGAGTTGTGACAGGGAATATGGTTGCAAGCATTAGATATGAGGATCGGTTGGATGGCATTTCCAACTACTTGCAGTGGAAGGTTCGTTTGTCAGCCGTTCTCAAGGAGAACAAGATCTATAGCTATGTCAGCTCTGTTGTAGCAGCTCCCGCAACAGATCTTGTTGCTTTGGACTTGCATGAGGTCAAGGAAGCTAGAGCTTAGAGGATTATTCTGGATGGGGTGAAGGATCACCTTATCCCACACTTGGATGAGAAAAAGACTGCCAAGGAGATGTGGGAAGCACTTAAGAACTTGTTCGAGGCGAAGAACGAGAACTGGAAGATGGCCTTGAGGGCTAAGTTGCATGATACCAAGATGGGTAAGGAGGAGAGTGTCTCTTCTTATCTTACCCGGGTGGCTCATGTTAAAGATGAGTTGGCAGCTGTTGGAGAGGTCACTTCGGATTCTGAGTTGGTGAGGATAGCCTTAAATGGATTCACCAAAGATTGGGAAGTCTTCGTGAAGTGCGTGGTGGGTCGTGAGCATCTACCAGATTGGAGCAGACTGTGGGATGATTTCACTCAGGAGGAGATCTGAGAAAGATCTCAGAGCAATGATCAGAAGACAGACAGAGTTGATGAGAATGTTTCTCTTGTGGCAAAGAGCAAGAAGAAAGGAACTTCCACAAGGGACTTGAGTAAAGTTAGATGCTTTTGTTGTAACCAGTTGGGGCACCTTGCCTCTCAATGTCCTGAGAGGAAGAAGGAGGAGTTAGAGGGGCTTGAGACAACTGCTACAGCAGCCATAGAGGACTTTGCTTCAAAGTTCGATAGGGAATTTTCTTTGGTTACCCTAGTTTCCAGTGTTGGCAACGGAGGATTCGGAGGTGAAGTCAGATGGGTTGTGGATAGTGGAGTCTCTAACCACATGACGAGAATCTGACGAGTATTCCCAGACTTCACAGAGATTGGTCCTGGCCGACAGGTGGTAAATGAAGGTGGTATGGCGAGAGCTGTACATGGAGTTGGGAATGTTAGATTCCAACTCGAGTTTGGGGGACTCTTGGAGATTGATGGAGTTCTCTTTGTTCCAGGGTTGAGTGTTAACTTGCTCTCAGTCTCAGCCTTGGAGGATGTAGGATATTGCGTATTGTTCAAGAGGGAACATGTCTTTATCTACAGAGAGGGAGTGGATCCGGTAGAGCTGCAGCTGATCGGTAACTGGGTGGATAGGTTGTATATGTTGAGAGGACAGCCTATGATGTATGATTCAACGTCGGATGAGGAGCGTGAGGAGGCTCCTGAGACTGCGGTGGCGCCAAGGTATCAGTCTTGCATTCCGAGAGAAGAGAGCGAGTCTCTTTTGAGCACTGGCAGAAGGCTCAACCAGGTTGATCGAACCGATGCTCAAGATGAAGTGAGCTCAGGGTTCCGGGAGGTCGTCAGGAGAAGATCTTTTAGTTCGAGTTCTGTGCAGGTGTTGCGGATGGCTCCAGGTTCAGAGGGAGCTCCTACAGAGCACAGTGTGATGGGACCAAATGATGGAGATGGCAGCGAGTACATCCCTCGCTAAGAGGGAGTGTTAGCTTTTTAGCTCGGGAGGTACTCCGCATGTTTTGTCTTGTATGCGGATGTTACCTTAATGTTTACACTACCGGGCACTTAACTTTGTAATAGTTTTTATAAAGTTGTTTAAGTGGTTCTTTTATTAAAGTGACTTTTTAATAAAGTGTACCTTCTATTTTTAAAGTGACTTTATTTTCATAAATCACTTATGTAATAAAGTGAAATTCACTTTAATTTTTAAATGAGACATTTTGAAGGGAATGAATCATGACCCTTGATCTTGGAAAAGGCAAGATCTAATCTTGGCCTTTGGATCTAGGGTTGGGGAAGGTGAAAAGACACTTTTTGGGGGAAAATGTCATTTTCAGATTATAAAAGAATTCATTGGGTAGTGTGCAAGACACCGAGAAGACGAGAGGAGTTGAGTTAGAAAGATTTTCAGAGGAGGCTTGAGAGAGGAAAGTGAGTAGCTTGAGAGGGTACATTTCCCAAGGAGAAAGAGGGCACAAATCCCAAGGCGATTTTCTGTCTGCAGTGCTGTTCCATTTTTCTTGCTGCTACTGGGCTGTACTGTGCAGGCCGTACAGTACCTTGCTGGGCACGTTTTTGAGGCACAGATTTGGAGGAGGCCGTACAACTGTATGGACTTGGGCACGGTTTTCAAGGCATAATTTTTGGGACTGTTTGTTGGTGCTGTGAGGTATTTTTCCTTGGCTGGAAATTGTTAGTTTGCTGCTGTAATACACTTTCCTAAAGCTGAATAATAGATCTCTCTCTCTCTCGTTGGGTTTCTCCACATTGGGGTTTTCCCTGGCATTTGCCTAAATTTCTGTGAGTTATGGGTTGCTGTCCATTGTGTATTTCCGCTGCATATTTTGCTTAACAATGTGTATTTCTGCTTATAGAAATTTCTGAATGTGGGTATGCATTTATGAAATTTAAGAAGACAGTTATCTCTAGGTTGCTAAGTGTTTGACGAAATGTGTGAATGAAATATTTCTTATTTTGTCATTAAAAATCAACATGTTGGTGATGAAAGGCATGATACATTATAGTATTTAGGTGTTAGCACATATGCTAAGGCATGTAGTGGAATATTTAGCATTTCCCACCATTTTTCCACCTCTACACAAATATGATTATAGAGGTTGACATCTCTAGGCTCAACAATGTCTTTAATCTACCCTAGCATGCTATCCATTTGCTCATACACCTTCCAAATGATTGGCCGATTTGAATATGCAAACTTGATCATGTGATAAATTGGCTTGGTGAATTGCAAAGCATACTGAACCTCAGAATCTTCCTAGGAAGCGTCTGGGAATTGTACGGAAGCGTACAGAGCGCCCTTGGAAGCACGCTTCGAAGCGTGGAGCTTCCAAAAGACCAGGAAGCGTCCAAATTTGCTCTGAAGCGCGCTTTCGAATTTTGAAGCGTGCTTCCAGGGGAGCTTCTTGGACGCACCCGCTCGGAGCACACTTTGGGGCTTCGAAGCGGGGTGGGGGGGGGCTTCCTGCAACATTGGTTGCATGTCCTGGAGTGGATTTTCTCAAACATAATCAAGTTGCACTCGCATGTAGAAGCACTAGAGGTTTTGTTTTATTTGCTAGTTTGTCCATGACCTGCGGGACTAGCCTGTGGCTTGAGAAACCACGACTCAGGGGCATCTAAGCCGTCAAAATTACCCGAGGATTGCACCCGACCTGAGCCACACCAACCCTTAATATGGTTGGATTTTTTGTGTCCCCAGAGGTTTCGAACCAAAGACTTCACATCACTGAGTGCCTTAACAACACACTACGTCACTGACTGTCCTACATCTCGGGGACAAAATCACTAGAGGTTTGATTTCAATGTGTGTGGAAAATTCTTTAGTTAAAACTTAAGGGATACAGGAGCCAAAATTTTCCACCATTGACCTTGTTAGCTTTTTAGCTCGGGAGGTATTCCACATGTTTTGTCTTGTATGCAGATGTAACCTTATATTGACACTACTAGGCACTTAACTTTTTAATGGGTTTTTTTTATAAAGTTGTAATAAAGTGGTTCTTTTATTAAAGTGACTTTTTAATGAAGTGTACCTTCTAATATTAAAGTGACTTTATTTCATAAAGTGCACTTATGTAATAAAGTGAAATGTACTTTAATATTTAAGTGATTTATTTTGGAGGGAATGAATCATGGCCCTTGATCTTGTAAAGGCAAGATTAGATCTTGGCCTTTGGATTTAGGGTTGGGGAACGTGAAAAGACACTTGGGAGGTAAAAGGTCATCTTAAAAAATTATAGAAGAATGCATTGGGTAGTGTGCAAGACACAAGTGAAGAAGAGTGTGAGAGAGATTTCTGAGGAGAGTTTGGAGAGGAAAGTGAGCAGCAAGTTGGCACATTTCCCAAGAGAGCTTGGGTGCAAATCCCAAGGAGGCATTTTTTATTTTAAGTGTTACTGTTTTATTTGCTGGGATAGGTCGTATTGTACGGATCCGTACAGGTCGTACAACAACAGACTTCGACACAAAAATCGAGGCAAGAGAAGGCACGGTTTTCAAGGTAGCATTTGCAGAGTTTTTTGAAGGAGGTCGGCCGTACAGAAGGAAAGGTACAGCTGCCTGTTTTGGGCACATTTTTCGAGGTGCCATATTTAGCAAATCCATACATCTGTACGGACTGTGGCACGGGCTTCAAGGCAGTTTTGTGGTGGGACAATTTTGTGCTGTAAGTTGTCTCTCTTGGCTGGAAATTGTATTGTAGCTGCTGATAAATCTTTCCTGAAGCTAATAGAATCTCTCTCTCTATGGGTTTCCCCACATTGGGGTTTTCCCTAACATTTGCCTAAATTTCCGAGTTATTCATGGTTGAATGAATGTTGTTCATTGTGTTTATTCCTCTGCTAAATTGCTTAGCAATGTGTATTTCTGCATATGGTAATTTCTGAATGTGAGTTTATACATATCAGAGTTCATTGATGACAGTTATCTCTAGGTTGGTAAGTGTATGACAAAATTATTAGCTTGCTGATTTTGTCATTTAAATCTTTACAGACCCAACGTAGACAATGTGCCATATTACATTAATGAGTTAAAGTAATCCAAAGAAAGAAAAATTCTTAAAAATTTAAGAAATTCAAATTAGAAATTGTACGTGGCAACATATTCTATCTTTCTTTGATTGCACTGGTAAAGGAAAACAATTTCCTTGGGCCCTTGTAAAATTTTAGTTGTTTGATGATGCATCTTTGAATTTGTTCATTTAAGGATCTCCTCTTAATGCATGTCCATAGGCATCTTGTCATGCCTCCATTGTCATGGGAATTCTCTTGATCATAAACATAAGCTGGGTTTAAAGGGTACCAAGCAACATGTAAAGGGAATGCAATTGTTTATCCCATCTAGCATTGATTATCTCCCTCATAGGGCATGCATTTATCCTGATTGTCCCCATATTTGTTTTTAATGGCCTCAATGGCCCTATCCATCGCCTCATAACTGTAAGCCGTTACGGGTTTTTAGCCATCTACCACTCTAAAACATTGAAATTTGAAATGAAACGAAATGAAATCAATTACATAGAAAAATCAATGAAATGGAATTAATAATTATAAAATTTGCATATGCAATGACCTTTGAAGTTTGAACTCGAGGGGAGTGTGGGGCTTTCACAAACTGAAACAATCTCCTTAGTGTCCTTCAAAAAACTATAATTAAGCACAAGATAAAAATCCTCCATGCCTTTTTGTATGGTTTTGAAATATTAAGATGCCATTCAATCACGACCCACAAATATCCTCATCAAGTTAATCTTTTGAGAACTTATGAACTGCAATGAGATAATATTGGTAATTTCTGGCTGGACAAGTTGCTTGCCTTTATAATAGTTCCTCATGATGCTAAGGAGCAAGGTGTTCTTGTAAATGTATTTTGTGATGCTTTTTTCCTTTTCCAATCAGTTTTACCAAAGTCCTCCAATATTAAAGCCAAGCAACTGGTTGCACATGAGCTTGAAAATATGGAGGTTGTCTCTCCATGAAAAGTCTACCAACAACCATAAAATTTGCTCCATTATTGCAACAATTTTGTACTATATGTTCTCCCACCTCCTCAACAATTGACTTGGATAGCTTGCAAAAGCATTTGGGCACTCTTAACTTGGTTGGAAGCATTAATGGATTTCATGAACATTGTGCCCTTTTAAACAAGAAACAAAGTGATTTTGTAACACACCCAACCCCCTAAGTACCCTTGTAAGGGATGGGGTAGTGAAATTTTTGCTTTCCTCGACTATCTCAAAACCTTTTCTCGATCATGCTATCATCTTTTGCTCATCAAGAGATTTCCATTGACTATAACCATGCTTGGTTTCGATCTCAGGATCAAAAGCTATAGCCTCTCAGAGTTTCGGGGTCTTCATTGGTCAATGACCGGCTCTATACCAGGTGGCATCCACATGGCCGCTTATTATTCATGCCATCCGACGTGGTAGTGACACGTTAGATTCACGGGCCCGATCCTTTGGTCCACCTTTTTTCGTTGTCGGATTCACGGGCCCGATCCTTTGGTGCACCTTTTGTCGTTGTCGGGACTTCTTATCCCACAATTCACGCCCACTAGCGAAACTCCGATGACGATACACCAAGGAGTACCTCCCCCAAATCCTACGACTCTCAGCTCTTGATCTCTAGGGTTTAGAGCATGTCGACGACGTCATTTGACGCTGAGGTTAACGCCCAACTCCCAAGGTTTACACGGTGTGCGGATGTAACCCACAAGATCTACGGTGGAGGTTTCACCTCGTCCCTCAGCCGATCAACAGTTGTTGTTAGCACCGACTCCCATCGTCATCGACGATTGCTCGGTCGTCGTCGACACTTCTTGGTCGAATGTGACCTTACCAACCTCCCCATTTCCAACGACGAAGCATTTGGATCCAATGGTCCAGGTCTCCTCGTCAAATCTTCGACGATAGCAACAATTACCATTGTCTTTCCTCTCTGGACTCTCGTCAACAAACCAACAACTGACACTTGTTACCCTAGGGACACTTTGGCTGCCTTGCTGGCATGCCACGTCATGTTGATATTATGGTAGCTACGAGAGGTATTAACCTCCACTTGTAACCATTGACGAGACTAGAATATTACAGGAAGCAAGAAGAAACCCTAAAGCATTGGACATAACCCTAGAAGACAAGTCGGCTAAAGGAAATATTTAATATTGAGTTTTAAGCCTCCAGAATGAGAAGTCGGCCAGACAACTAAGGAGGAGCAGTATAAATACAGGACGCCAGAGCTCATTTGCAAGACATAGCTCGCAACTGCAGAAATTTAATGGTGCGCACTACAGAAATTTAGTAGTGCGCAAATCTGGAGAGTAGTTGCAGCTGCAGTTACTGCAACTTGTAATTTTGGTCTTTCTGGGTTGGATTTTTTGATTAGTCTTGGTTATCCATGCTTGGTGCATTAGCCTTGGTTGGCTATTGATTTGCTACCAGAATTCTTCTCTGCCAAGGTTAAGGTGCTCGAGGGTGGCATTTGTGCCTATGGTTGGGTGACAATATTGCTATATTGTCTATGGTTAAACGAGCACACCCACTTTTCTAACATGTTATGGGCCCACACCTCCTTCATCCAGTCTAACCACTGGAAGGAAGCTAAGCCATAAGATTATCAGGCTCGTTGAAGAACTGTCGCTAGGGTTTCTAGTAGGTGCAGTTACTGAAGCACTGACGCTAGGGTTACTAGTAGCTACAGTTGCAAAACCCTAAAACCTCTTGCCCAACACCTTATGATGGAACACCTTACTCAAGGAGAGGATATTCTAGTGTGCCTAAGTCTAGCGCACCTATTGGCACTCTCAGAAGGCAAAAACGTCAAGGTTGAGATTTTGGGTCAAAGTCAAAGTTTGACCAACTATCAGTCAATAAAAATCATGAATGAAAAGATGGATCATCTACACTATTCAACTCTTACAGGAACTCTTGAAGATGACATGTGGATAATTGACAGTGGAGCTTCCAGGCATATGAGACGAGACCAGGTTAGACTCCAGTCTAAATGAAAAGAAGACATCCTACAAGGTAGAACTTGGAGATAAGAACACCTATCCAGTCGAAGGAATTGGTCAAGCCTCCATCAAATTGAAAACAGGTAACAATGTTAATTTGAGCAATGTCTCATATGTACCTGGTTTAGAAAAGAATCTTGTATCTATATCTTGCTTAGAAGACAAAGGAAATAGAATAACCTTTGTAGATGGTGAAGTACTATCTTGGTCTAGAGACTTTAGCATAGAGAATGCTAGAGATATTGGAACTCGTGAAGGAAGACTCTTGCCATAGCAACACGTTACTTGCAAACCTTCTTGTCTTAGTTTTATGCAATCTTTTGAGCTAGCCGTTTTGCCATTGAGTTAAGGAAGGAGGAGAGAGAACTAAGGCCTAGTTCCCCTACACCAAAGTGAGCCCCTCTCCCCTAGGGTTTCATCCTTGAGGCCTTGCCATAGCAACACCTCAAGGTTTAACCTTCTTGTCCTTAGTCTTATTATTATCATTTTATCCTTCAGCTCTTGCGTCCTCCTGTTGACTCCATATGCCCTAGGAACGCACTGATCTAAGCCTTAGTGTAATCTCAAAACAACTTCAAATACCTTTGATCAAACCCTAACCTTTCTGACCCTAGCTTAAGACTAACCTTGCTAACTTATTGCTGCCGTCATCTTTGCTATAAACATCATTGTGCAACTAACGTTTTACTTTTAAGCAATTGAATGGTTATTTAAGGCATTACCTAATGAAGTGTTAATTTGTTACATTGAATGCCAAGTTTCTTTAGCATTTATTGAAGAAGTGACGTGGCATGCTAGCAAGGCAGCCAGAGTGCTGGGAAAATCGGCTCACCAAGGTGTAGGGGAACTAGGCCTTTATGCGTTTTATCCTTCTTAGCTCAACAAATAAGAAAAACGGCTAGCATGGAAGAAGATGGATGGAGTGTTGATATGGCAAGGTCAATCCTCTTCAACAAGGGCTAGAAAGAAAGAATAGAGTGTTGCTAAGGCAAGGCTCTATCTCACTTCAACAAATAAAATGGCTTAAAGCCTTGGTAGGGACATGAGACAAGGACCTTCAATGTGTGCTT
>ML838399.1:28935-40969 GCA_009831015.1 Picea engelmannii | reverse complement strand
GTCCATACTTGTCACATCTGAAACATTGAATCTTTGATATGTCTTTTCTTTGTTCATGACCTGGAGTTGTTGAAGTTTTCTTGTCATTGAATGCTTTGCTAAAACTTCTTCTATTTCTTTTGCCTTTCTTTGCATGAGAAGCAAGGGCTTGATTGCCATTATGATGGGAGTCTTGCACACCTCTGGCTATAAGTCTGGTTTCCTCTTGAGTGCAGTTTTCCCATAGACGATCAAACTAAGGTATGTCTTCTCTTCCACTGATACTTTGAATGAATGGTTCCCAATGGCTTGGAAGAGCATTGAGAGTAATCATGACAAGTTCTTTGTCTGTTATGGTTTCTCCAATGGCATCTAACTGATCTCTGATCTGTGAAATCTTCATGAAGAAGGTAGCAATGGTGTCATCTTTCGTCATGTTGAGATTTTGAAGTTGGTGTTTCAATGTAAGAGCTCTGTTAGTGTTGTTGTTCTCAAACATCTTCTTCAACGCATCATACATTAGATATGTTGTCTTCAAGGTAGAAATGCGAGGTAGTAGATGATCTTTTACTGAGTAGATGATTATCTTCCTAGCTTCGACATCATCTGTCTTCCATTTATCTTTCTCTTCATCGGTTGTTGTTGCTGGTAGAGTTCCTTCTATCAATTTCATTAGGTCACTCTCTTCTAGAGTGATGTGTAATCTTGACTTCCAGGAGCTGAAGTTGCTTGATCCATCAAGCCTATCTTCCACCAAAGTTTTGTTCCTCATGGCTTGCAGATTCTTCACAAACCCTAATGGCTAGGCTAGAAACCCTAGCGTTTTTCAAGAGGAAGTCTCTAGGAGGTTTGTTGGACTTATGATTGCCAACAAGAAGCCCTAGAGAGTCAAAAGTACCCTAGTGAGCTGCAAAAATTGCCCAACGACCTGCAAAAACCCTAGAAACCGATATTTGCAGAAACCCTAGGGCCAAAAATCCAAACTTCAATTTTCAATCTGAAGGTTGCAGGTGATGCGCTGGACTAGGCTGTACTTGTCTGTGAAGAATTTAGGCCCAACGTTTCAAGGGAAAGTAATAGAACTAGCTTGACAAGGAAAAGGGTAAGTGCCATTTTTTGAAGTTGCAGCAATAAGGTGACGACTAGGTTGGAAAGGTGTTGGAGTGGCTTGTGCAATGGCTCCTTTAGGAACACTTCTCTGATACCATATTGAATTTTTAATAGTGGCTCAAGCACATGTAGTTTCTTTTTAATTTAGCATGAACTTGAACCATAAACAATGCAACAACACAAAATACAATTGCTGCAGTAAACCAAGATCACAAGAAGAATAACCATGGACAAGACACAAGAAGTTATTTTGGGAAAACCCTTCTCAACCAAGGGAAAAACCCAACAACCCTTTGCTATATTGCCAAGAGAATGTTAATGATTTCAGCTATGTGAGACATTCTTCAACTTACAAACTTGTGAGATGTGGATCATTGTAGCTATGTGAGTCTTTCTCTCAGCTTACAAACCTGAGAGAAAACTCCTAAGAAGGGTATGTGGTTCCTGCCTGAGACAGAGCTAGGAACATAGAGATGACCTCCTCCATTTAGAGAGTTGAGAAGAACTCCAGATGATTATGAAGTGGGAAAGGCAATTTGTGGAGTTAGACGTGCCTGTGGCTGAGCACAAGGTGAACGTGAAATCCCAAACTGCTAGGTGCATCATCATGTGAACAAAAATGAAGATGATGTATTAGCCTCCTCTGAGCAGGAGAGTTGCGAGAAGACTCCAGATGGTTCTCCTGTATGAGGCAGTGGGAAAGAAGATCTGTAGAGTGGACGTGCCTGTGGAGGAGCACAGGTGAACGTGTGAAGATTTGGTTCTTCTGTGTAATGTAGTGAACCATAGATATGACATCCCTATGGATGTGGCCCTAGTGGATGAGTACTAGTGGTTGTATCAGATCCTTTGCTATATATGTTCAAGAGTTAGACCTGCCTGTAACCCTAATTGTTATGTAAAGGGTACAGGTCGTCCCCACCTTAATGTGATTAATAATAAAAGATAATTAATCTGGTTAATAATAATAATAATAATAATAATAATAATAATTGTATTGTGACTTAGTGAGGTCGGCCCTGTTGAGCCAATAGACACTTCTATTGATAGGATAAGTCTAATATAAGTAAAGGAAGATTCCCCATTGTGGAAATATATCTTTCTTGTGAGTTTGGAAATTTCAGCAAGTACACTTCTTTGGGAAAAGTGTGCACCTCTCTTGGGCGCTAGAGTTCTAGGGTTTGAAGCACCCTCTTATGTGCTAGGGTTTATCTTGGTGGTAAAGGTCTTTCTCTTGAAGAATATAGCAAAGGATTTGGCTGGGTTTTCTTCCCTTGTTGAGAAGGGTTTCCTAGGATACATCTTGTGTTCTTGTGCATGGTGCTTCTTCTTGTGATCTTGGTTGTTGCAACATGTATGGTTATGGTTAAATGCTAAAATGGAATGAACTTCATGCTTAACCTAACATATTGAAAAATCAACATGGTTTCAGAGCATATGTCTTGAAAGAACCCATTGCACAAGCATCCACCAAGTATCAATCCACTTTTTGCATAACCGTACGACCCTTCTAGGGTTTCCAGAAAATTTCGTACGACCTCCTTTTCAGTGGTGATTCAACCCTTGATACTTGGACGCTAGGGCTGCTTTTGACATGGAATAGTACAGCCTCTTCCAACGCATCTCCAAAAGCTCTCAAAACGAAATTCCGAGAATTTTTTATTTTTGGCCCTAGGATCTCTAGGGTGCCGAAATTTCCTGCAGAATATTAATTCTGGGTTTCTAAAGAAACGTTTTCTTGAATCAACAAGTATCTCTATGATACTATCAAATTGATTGTTGGCAGTCATAAGTCCAATATAATCCAAGGTTCCTAAATCAACCTAATCATTAGGTTTTCAAATTCCAGTCGGCAAGTATTTGAAGAAACCAGTCAAATGAAGAACAAAACATTAGTAGAAGATACGCTTGATGGAGCAAGCAACTTCAGCTCCTGGAAATCAAAGCTTCTAGTCACTCTTGAAGAAGATGATCTCTTGGATGTGACAACTAAAACTCTACCAACCACAACTACAGATATAGAGAAGAAGATAAGAAAGAAAGAAGATGTCAAAGCAAGAAAAATAATCATCTACTCAGTAAGAGATCATCTCTTGCCTCGTATTGCCAATCTGAAGACATCATATGATATGTATGAAGCTTTAAAACGAATGTTTGAAAGTGACAACACTCTCAGAGCTCTTACCTTAAAGAGCCAACTTCAAAGTACCAAGATGACGAAGGGTGACACAGTTGCACTCTTCTTTATGAAGTTATCAGAGATTAAAGAACAACTAGAGACCATTGGGGAAATCGTGTCTGATAGAGAACTTGTCTTAATCACTCTCCAKAATCTTCCAAAATCATGGGAGCCTTTCATTCARAGTATCAGTGGAAGAGAAGCTCTACCAACCTTTGATYGACTATGGACAGATTTCACTCAAGAAGAACTTAGACTTAGAAATARAGGAGTGGAAGATTCTTCAGAAGAAAATCATGCTCTTGCACTTCATACAAAGAAGGGAGGAAAATTCAAAAGAARTTYYAGGCAAAMATTTAAAGGTGAAAAGTCTTCATCCAATCYAGGTTATCAAAGAAGAGATRTTTMAGAAATTYAGTGCTTYARATGTGACAAGTATGGACACMTTGCAAGAAAYTGTCCAACCAGGAAGAAGGGAAGACAATATKCTTCCACCGCTRACATTGATCCAGATCCACCTCAAAAGAGTGAAGAGAAGAGAGAGGAGAAGTACATGCTCTAAAGGACATGACTACAACTAGGTAAATCATTTGATCTCTAATCTTATAGTTGATTGCATTTGTCAAATAAATGAAGGATATTATTCCTAGTACAGGAGCTCTCAAAGACTTGGACCATTATCCTTGGTACAGGAGTCCAAACCATATTTAATTTGTTCATTATACAAGAACAAGTAGAAATGTTGTCCTTGAAGAAGAGATAGCCTTTCAAGGATCCATAGAATCTCAAATGGAGATTGATAGTAAGACAAATACTTTCTCCCCCTTCAACAGTTCAGAGGGAGACATACCTTATTCAAATTGATCTAGTTGTTCCAGTTGATATATTCAGAGATATTGCAGTAGGGCGTAAAAGGCCTACCTAGACTCACTCTGCAAAGAGGCAGAGAAACATAGAAGCCTCTCAAGGCACATCTCGAGAAAGCGAAAGAGATTTCTGAGCAATCCTTCAGTCATGAGCCATTTCATTGATGCTGAGCCTCCTTGTCTTAGAAAAGCAACAGGAGAACAGGTATGGCAAGATGCCATAACAGAAGAATACCAGTATGTCTTAAAAGAATGATTTATAAGATATTGTTCAGAGACTAGAAGGGAAACCAGTAATGACTTCCAAGTGGATCTATAAGATCAAGCATGCAACTGATAGAAGTGTCAAGAAATACAAAGCAAGATCTATAGCTAGAGGTTTCTCACAAACAGAGGGAGTTGTCTATGATGAGACACTTGATCCAGTAAGCTCGATACACTTCCATCCGTACTACCATCCATGAGTTGGAAACTATATCAGATGGATGGATTCTTGATTGGTTTGGATTTTAGCAAGAGTGTTACTGATCCAAATCTATATTATTACAGTGTTGGAGACGAGAGCCTGATTTTGATGACTTATTCAGAAAGCCTTGTGTTGGTTATAAGTAAGTCTTGACTTCTGATTTCGAGACAAAGGATATGAGTATGATGCACCACTTCTTGGGACAAGAAGTATGATAGAGGACCGATGAGATTTTCTTAAGTCAAGGAAAACATAGTGGGAATATTAAAGAAGTTCAGTATGACAGAATGGAAAACCACCGTGATGGATTTGAAGAAAATGAATGATGATTTAGATGAGATTGATCCACAGCTGATTGAATCATTGATGTATCTGGTTAACACCAGGCCTGATTCATGCCATGTAGTGAATGTGCTTTGTCAAATCCATGAGTCAGCCGATACAGACTCATTGGATAGTAGTAAAGCATGTATTGAGATATATACGAGGCACCGTTGGATATGACCTGAGATATGCCTCTAGTGTGAATTTGATTTTGTAGGATATGCCGATACAGATTGAGAAGAGAGTACACTGGACCAGAAGAGCACATCCGGTTGTTGTCTTACCGTGAAGTTTGCCATGGTTTCCTAATGCAACAGGAAACAAAACTCTGTGGCCTTGAGTACCATAGAGGCAGAGTATATAGCAGTGAGTGTGCGAAGCAATGTGGCTTCACAAGCTTCTAACATATTTACTTGACCATAAGATGGATCCTATGATGATAACCAAGAGTCGTGTGTAAAGTTGCTCAAGAACCCAATGTTTCCTAAATGGATCGAAACATGATGAGATGAAATATCCTTATATCAGAGATATGATGCAGAGGAAAATCGTACACATGCAATAACTTCCTACACATGAGCAGATTACAGACATCTGCACCAGACTAACTTGGTGAAAAATGCCTTCCAAATCGAGAGGGAGTATTGATGACTCCAGCCAAAAACAAAATTGAGAGAACATCCATGTGAGACTTGGCATGATAAAGAATGCCTCCCTAGCTGAGAGGGAGTGTTGATGATTGCAACTATGTGAGACATTCTCCATCTTACAAACCTGTGAGATGTGGATCATTGCAGCTATGTGAGTCTTTCTCTCAGCTTACAAACTTGAGAGAAATCTCCTAAGAAGGGTACGTGGTTCCGGCCTAAGACAAAGCTAGGAACGTAGAGATGACCTCCTCCATTCAGAGAGTTGAGAAGAACTCCAGATGATTATCAAGTGGGAAAGGCAATCTGTTGAGTTAGACGTGCCTGTGGTTGAGCACAAGGTGAACGTGTGAAATCCCAAAGTGCTGGGTGCATCATCATGTGAACATAAATGAAGATGATGTATTAGCCTCCTCTGAGCAACAGAGTTGACGAGAAGACTCCAGATGGTTCTCCTGTATGAGGCAGTGAGAAAGAAGATCTGCAGAGTGGACGTGCCTGTGGACGAGCACAGGTGAACATGTGAAGATCTGGTTCTTCTGTGTAATGCAGTGAACCAAAGATATGACATCCCTATGGATGTGCCCCTAGTGGATGAGCACTAGTGGGTGTATCAGATCCTTTTCTATATATGTTCAAGAGTCAGACCTGCCTGTAACCCTAATTGTTATGTAAAGGGTACAGGTCGTCCCCACCTTAATGTGATTAATAATAAAAGATAATTAATCTGGTTAATATTAATTATAATAATATTAATAATTATTATTATTATATTGTGACTTAGTGAGGTCGGCCCTATTGAGCCAATAGACACTTCTGTTGATAGGATAAGTCTAATATAAGTAAAGGAAGATTCCCCATTGTGGAAATATATCTTTCTGGTGAGTTTGGAAATTTCAGCAAGTACACTTCTTTGGGAAAAGTGCACACCTCTCTTGGGCGCTAGAGTTCTAGGGTTTGAAGCACCCTCTTGTGTGCTAGGGTTTATCTTGGTGGTAAAGGTCTTTCCCTTGAAGAATATAGCAAAGGATTTTCTTGGGTTTTCTTCCCTTGTTGAGAAGGGTTTCCCAGGATACATCTTGTGTTCTTGTGCATGGTGCTTCTTCTTGTGATCTTGGTTGTTGCAACATTTATGGTTATGGTTAAATGCTAAAATGTAATGAACTTCATGCTTAACCTAACATATTTAAAAATCAACAGAGAAGAACCCCTCTCCATCGAAAATATAGATGCCAACAATGGTGGCCCTCAAGACAAAACCCCAGCGCACACAAGAGGGTGCTCTATGACCAAGAAAGAAAGCACATAAGAAGTGCGCACCAAATTTCAGATCTCCAAGTGAATGCGTTGAGTGAATGAGATATTATCCACAATGGGGATGTATCTCTCTAATAAATACGTGACCTAACTCATCAAATAGATGTGTCTATTCGCACAATAGGGCCGACTTGTACAACTCAATATTACAATTAATCTTTTACATTATATTAATTGTCTTTACAGAATAGGGCCGACTTGTACCCTTCACAATACAAATTAGGGTTACATAGTAGTCTTACTCTTTGACAATATAGCAAGGGGTCTCGCACACATCCTCTAGTGCTCTGCCACTATGGACAAGTCCACATGTGCTCAACCACAAGGGACGTCACTCTCAAACAAATCAACTCAACTAAATCCATAGGAGTACGAACTGGACTGCCATCTCAAATCAACTCAACTAAGTCCAGAGGAGTACGACATGAGAGCATCTCAAGTCATCTCAACTTAGTCCAGAGGAGCACGACAAGAGACCAACACAAGTCATCTCAAGTCAGTCCAGAGGAGTACGACTCACCTATCACATAGGCATTCTCACAATCATCTCAACTCAGTCTAGAGGAGTACGATCTGGAGAATGTCTCATGCAACTGCAATCATCAGCACTTAATTTGCGTCAATAGGGTTTTATCATGATTCTTTATATTTGAAAATTCTTTGTTTTCTGGATTGTTGACTTTATTCTTAGTATCTTTATTCTCATCTTTTAAACTTCTGATTTGTTCGAATAACCTTTGATTAAGGTTCTTTAAGCACAATTTTTCTTATTCTTTCTTTGAGAGGTTCTTCTTAAATTCTTCCTCGAGATTCTGCTTTCCTTGTTCTAATCTTTTACCATATTTCTTTGTAACCTTAGCCTTCTTGATCTATGCGAGTAATTTTTGACTTTGGTCCTTAAGGAGAGAAATTTCTTCATTTTGGTCTTCGATAACTTTGTCAAATTCTTTCTGCATTTTTGATATCGATTTTTTATTTTCTTGAAGTATTACTTTTGAGATATCTTTAAAGTCTTCTGGTGTTACTGAATCTGACTCCGATGTAGTGTCTTGTATTATTATCTTTTTTTTCTTATATGATAATGTCAAAAACTTCTTCGTGTTTGAGATGAAAGACCCTAGTGTTTCCATCCATGGTGAACCTAGAAGTATGTCACTCTCATTGCTCCATAAAGATCCGATGCTAAATTGTGATACAATGGTATAATCCCCAATACTCAGTTGTAAATCCGTTATGTCATATTGTTTTTCATTCCAAAAGTCTAGTTTTTCAATCATATTTGACTCGGGAATTGCTAACTGGTTAGTGAATTCAGTACTAATATAATTATTACATCCAGTGGGTGCCACAGAAATAGTGATATCTTTCCCTTCAAGCGTCCCTTTCACTCTAAGCGGCACTGAAGCAGAGTTACCTGAAGTTTTAGGGAATTTTCTCATTACTAGACTCTATTTGCTTTGTCGAAAATTTGTGATAAATGAAACCTTGATTTTGATGCTTATATACTCCTTATATATATATATATTACACTTTAAACTATAATAAAGTATTATTCCTCTACTTTTTGGCTTTCCCTTACACTTTTTATTTAATAGCTTACTCCTTTCTTCACTTGGATCATTAAAATATTGAAAAACCTTTCCTACTTGTCTTTTTGTGGATATCTCTAACTCCACAATATTAATAAATGGAATTCTTACCTTATCACTTTCAGTTTCAAAATAAATTGCAACGTTAAAGCATACACTTATAGTATATCACACTTAGTTGCTTTAACATTTACGCTTAGTTTCTTTAACCTTTTTCAATGGGAGATTTGAATGGTCACCTTTTAAATATAAGGAGTCATGTCTTCTCTCACTTGACTATGAAATACTTTGTACGGATGGTTCCTGTGATTATTTTAAATCATGATTGTACGAACGAAGGATATAGTGGTATAGAAACGATAGTCTTCAATTAATTTTCTAATCAATGATAGTACAAATTGGTAGCGGTACGGTTCAATTGATTTCTTAACTGGAGGGAGGATGTACAGATGGACAACTGTACGGAAGTCGATATCAAATCGTATGAAAATTGACAACTGAGCAATTGGTAGGTAGTACAGATGTCTACACACTGTGCAGAGATCGACAATTTCTCAATTTGAGTAATAAATTATTGACCGTACAGTTTTATAAAATTTGTTGAACTGCACGGATGGTACGGCCATTTAATTCAGACTTTCAGTCTATTTTCAATTAGTTGTACGGTATGATTGTATTGTAGGTAAGGACAAAAAATGACGACACTAGCAGAATGTCTAGATGCATGCATTTCTCTTCTTTTGTCTTGAACTGTGGCCTTTATTTTTTTTTTAACCAACAACTTCTATGTGCTATAGCAGCAAAATCATTTTTTTTTTCTTTGTTTTAGTTTTTTTGTTCGTGTAACTAGAATTTCTGGAATGTAGATGGCCAAGGGCCAGTTATGGTTTGTTGACCACCTATTTCGACTAGGGGGTCAACATCATATACCATGAAGATATGTACCTAACGGTACAACTAGTTTGAAGACTTTTGGTTCTACAGGACAAATTTTGCTCCCAGCACGTCTTTCTATGTACTCAAAATGTCCGCTCCCCTGCGTGGGATAATATTGAAATATGCTAGCATGAGTCAATTTTTGTCTAGTTACCTAGGACTTTATCATTAGGGAAGTCCTTTCATCGAGTGTTTTTTTTGATCTGGTAATTAATCTTGCTTAACTGCAATTTTAATTATCCTTGAGTTTTTCACTCACATAAATTCTCCAAAGTGGTGAAAGGTGTTCTAATGATTGAGCCCTATGGATGACTAAGGTTTAGGAGTGTTGTAAATGACAATGCTAGACATCTCCTAGAGTCTTGCGGAATTTCGTTAAGTTTTGATAGAATTTTTTGAATAATTAAAATTCCCGCAAATGGGGAATTTTTAATTATTTTTGATGTAAAATGTAAAGATTTGGTCCTTGGGGATTTTGTGTAGGGGTATGTACTCAAATCAAATGGCAAGTGACCCCCTACACCCTTGGACCAAGTTTCAACTCATTTGGACAAGTTTTGCTAAGTTGTTGTCCATAAGGAGTCAATGTTAGTCAAAAATCTAATTGGTTAAATTAAAATAGCCAAATTTTGTAAAAGTGACTAAAGTCATGGGAGAGAGTGGGAAAATGATTCCTAATGTATTTCCTAAGTTGGAGAAATGATTTTCCACTTAGAAGAACCCCCCTTGCTAAGCCAACAACCTCAAGTGGTCATTTCCTAAGAAGAGGTCCCCCCCCTTTGCTCATGAAAGGATGGAAAACAAAAAATAATGCAAGAGGGCCCCCAATGAAATATCCCCGATCCAGCTGATCTGGATATTTACCTCTGAACTACGACTTTTTCTACTGAATCTGATACTCTGGGGGTTTCTAACTACGCTTGGGTCACTATGTGTACATGCTTGGTGATTTTCGCATGTGGGTTCCAGTTTATTATGTGTTTAGCAATATAAGACAATGCATGCGAAATATGGATAAGACAACTCACTGATATATATATATATATATATATATATATATATATATATATATATGTTGGTCTCCAGTTTTGATCATGTTTTTTGCCTATATTATATCACAAAGACCTCCATTTCCATACCCAGTACCACCCCTTCTGGCTTTGTTTTGACACAGTTAACATCTCTTTACCACTCAATGGGGTTACTCAAGGTATCTTTACGTTTCAAGTTATTT
The DNA here is from genome assembly GCA_009831015.1 of Picea engelmannii. Lineage (NCBI taxonomy): Eukaryota > Viridiplantae > Streptophyta > Pinopsida > Pinales > Pinaceae > Picea > Picea engelmannii. Next base: position 30,322 of record ML838399.1, on the reverse strand, counting down.
TTGTGTATTTTGATGCTTTAAATTAATATTGAAACTAATGTGGCTTGAGTTAGGTACCATTTCTATTTTGAAACAGGAATAGCCAGTACCAGGAACTAGCTCGTACCCCGTGGAGATACCAACGAAGCTGCTCAATATCCGTGCGTTATGGCCAGAGTAGGAGACAACGAGATTTACATGACAGATGGAGTCATCGCTCATATGATGATTGAAGGCACAATGATAGAACTGAGTTGTTAGTATTTCATGATTCACACTTCGTGACACTACGTGTCACGAAGATGTGAAGACCGTTTTTAAACTTGATTTCAAGCTATTTTCGGATCTGGGATCCGTTGGAATTAATKTATTTTTGCTTTAGACTGTTATGGAGGAGGATCTATATATAACCAGAGGATCACTCCTACGAAACGTTAGATTATGTTATGTTATGAAACACACTTCTGAATACAATCTGGTTGCGTTATGTTATTTCACTGTCATACGATTTGAGCTATTCTCTTGGAGTAAATGGAGTATGAAGTATATACAGTGGCTGCGTAGAATGATATAGTTAGTTCTGGTTCTTCCTTTCGGCGTTTGTACCTTTTGGTTGGGCCCGCCAAACAGGTTCAAAGCATTGCTGTTCTCTGCATTAAATTCAAGTTTACTTCAGTATCGTAGTAATTGCATGCATGATAGTTTATTGAGTTTTGGAATTAACTGTTCAGATTATTGATTGACTATTCTTCAACTGTATCGTTTCCAGCTTATTAAATATCTGCTACGTTGATGAGTATTGAAGCATGGTTGATTCCTGTAGAGTTTAGAACATGAGCTAGGTTTGTTTCGGTTCTAGTTTTCAATCTGACCATAACTTAGAGTTTGAATGTATTTTGCTTTGTTAGATAGTTAGGCTACTCTGTTTTGTTAGATAGTTAAGTTGCAATTAAGTTAGAGGAAGCTTCCGGTACCAGTAGGGTAAGTAGGATATTTCTTTGTTTTCCTGTAGACAGATGTAGATTGATTTTCGATACTTAGATTAAAAGAATTATAGGAAATAATCTTTCTGTTGATGAATTAAATAGGAGATGATAAGTTTCAGGATAGTCATGGGGATTCAGCGTTTAAGAGTGGGTTTGTTTTTTCTTTTACGAATAGCCTTTAGATAGGAAATAGAATCTTACCCGCACATACAGTGTAGCAGCTCTAAGTTTACTTACCCTGGTTTGACAATTCAGTGTTTCAGGCCATTTAAATCTTTAATTCTAGTGACGATCCATGAAATCTAACTGACGATTATTATATCTACTTCCAGTTATTGTTGTATTTCCTTCTTTTTCAGCATTATATATATATATATATATATATATATATATATAATGCTGAAAAAGAAGGAAATACAACA
>ML838399.1:0-10753 GCA_009831015.1 Picea engelmannii | reverse complement strand
ACAGTAGATCCAAGGGGATCGGACTTGATACATACAGATGTTTGTGGACCTATGGTTGTTGCTTCCTTGAGCGGATACTTGTACTATGTGCTCTTCATCGATGATCACTCTCGGAAGTCGTGGATTTACTTCTTGAAAACCAAGGATGGAGTCCTTGCGAGATCTCAAGAGTTTAGAGCTTAGGTTGAAAACCTGACCGGGAGGAAGATCAAGGTGTTAAGATCAGATAATGGAGGAGAGTACACCTCCAAGGATTTCAGTGATTTATGTATTGAGGCAAGGATCAAGAGGGACCACATCGTTCCTTATAACCCTCAACAGAATGGGGTTGCAGAGAGGAAGAACAAATCCATTGTTGAGGCAACCAAAGCGATGATACATGATCAGAATCTACCTATGATTCTGTGGGCAGAGGCATCCATGACAGTTGCGTATGTTCAAAACAAGAGTCCTCATAAGATTCCGAAGAATATGACTCCCGAAGAAGCTTTCACCGAAGGAAAGCCTGAGTTTGGACACTTCAAAATATTTGGGTGTCAAGTATACATTCATGTACCCAAGGAAAAGACGACCAAGATAGACCCTTCAAGAAGAAAGGGTACATTTGTAGGGTACAATGAATCTTCGAAGGCATACCGGATCTGCATCCTTGGTCAGAGCCAAATCAAGCTTAGCAGAGATGTCACCTTTGAGGAAGAGACATCCTTTCGAAGATCCTGAGAATCTCATATGGAGATTGACAGCGAGAAGAAAGAAGAGACAGTACCTTCTCCCCCTTCAGTAGTTCAGAGGGAGACAGCAATTGATCCAGTTGATCCCGTAGCTCCAGTTGATGTTCCCAGAGACATTGCAGTAGGCCAGAAGAGGCTTGCATGGGCTCGACAGACTCCGCAGGAGGCAGAGGGACATGCAGCTCCTCGTGGTACATTCCGAGAGAGCAAGAGACCACAGAGATTTTCGAGCTATGTTTTAGCTATGAGCCACATCATTGATACTGAGCCTTCTTGTCATGGAGAAGTAGCAGGTCAGCAGGTTTGGCTAGATGCCATGACTGAAGAGTATCAGTCCATCATGAAGAATGATGTGTGGGATATTGTTCTGAGACCGAAAGGGAAGTCTGTACTGACTTCCAAGTGGATCTATAAGATCAAACATGCAGCTGATGGAAGTGTCGAGAAGTACTAAGCGAGATTTGTGGCTAGAGGATTCTCTTAAGTGGAGGGAATAGATTATGAGGAGACATTTGCTCATGTTGCCCGATACACTTCCATCCGTATTGTTGATCCAAACCTATACTACAACATTGTTGGTGACGAGTGCCTGATTTTGGTCCTATATGTTGATGACTTATTCCTCACCGGTTCAAAAAGCCTGATTGTTGAATGCAAGCGTGCATCGGCTTCTGAATTCGAGATGAAGGACCTTGGTATGATGCACTACTTCTTGGGACTAGAAGTGTGGCTAAGGACTGATGAGATTCTCCTGAGTCAAGGGAAATACACAGTTGAGATATTGAAGAAATTCGGAATGACAGACTGCAAGCCCATGGCTACATCGATGGTGATGAATCTGAAGAAACTGAACGAGACTTCTTCAAATTCAGGAGAGATTGATCCACATATTTACAGACAGATGATTGGATCATTGATGTATCTGATTAACACCAAACCTGATATATGCTATGCAGTGAGTGTACTCAGTCAATTTATGAGTTAGCCGAGACAAACACACTGGATAGTAGCGAAACATGTGTTGATATATTTACGAGGCACAGTTGGTTATGGACTGAGATATGCCTCTAGTGTAGACATGAGATTGCAAGGATATGTCGATGCAAATTGGGCAGGGAGCACAGTGGACCAGAAGAGTACCTTCGGTTGTTGTTTTACTTTGGGATCTGCCATCGTTTCCTGGTGCAGCAGGAAACAGACTCCTGTGGCTTTGAGTACCACAGAAGCAGAGTACATTGCATTATGTGTGGCAGTGCGCGAATCAGTGTGGCTTCGCAAGCTCCTTGCAGACTTATTTGGACATGAGATGGATTCCACTGTTATCCATTGCGATAACCAGAGCTATGTGAAGCTCTCAGAGAATCCTGTGTTTCACGATAAATCGAAACACATCAAGATCAAATACCATTACATCAGAGATATGGTGCAAAGGAAAACAGTACATGTGCAGAACCTTTCTACACACGAGCAAGTTGCAGATGTCTTCACCAAACCGATTGCCAAGACAAAGTTCAAGTACTTCCATGAGAGACTTGGCCTGGTGGCGTATGCCTCCCTAGCTAAGAGGGAGTGTTGATGATTGCAGCTTCATGAGACATTCTCCAGATCGTACTCCTTTGCACTGAGTTGAGATGATCTGTGAGAACGCCTATGCGATAGGTGAGTCGTACTCCTCTGGACTGAGTTGAGATGACTTGTGTTGGTCTCTTGTCATGCTCCTCTGGACTGAGTTGAGATGACTTGAGATGCTCTTCTGTCGTACTCCTATGGACTTAGTTGAGTTGACTTGAGATGTTTCTCCTGTTCGTACTCCTATGGATTTAGTTGAGTTGATCTGTTTGAGAATGACGTCCCTTGTGGTTGAGCACATGTGGACTTGTCCCTAGTGGCAGAGCATTAGAGGATGTGTGTGAGACCCCTTGCTATATTGTCAAAGAGTAAGACTACTGTGTAACCCTAATTTGTATTGTAAAGGGTACAAGTCGACCCTACTGTGTAAAGACAATTAATATTATGTAAAAGATTAATTGCATTATTGAGTTGTACAAGTCGGCCCTATCGTGCCAATAGACACATCTATTTGATGAGTTAGGTCATGTATTTATTAGAGAGATAAATTCCCATTGTGGATAATATCTCTTTCTTGGTCATAGAGCACCCTCTTATGTGCGCTAGGGTTTTGTCTGGAGGGCCATCATTGTTGGCATCTATATTTTCAGTGTAGAGGGGTTCTTCTCGTGGCAATATAGCAAAGGGTTGTTGGGTTTTTCCCTTGGTTGAGAAGGGTTTTCCCAGGATAACTTCTTGTGTCTTGTGCATGGTTAATCTTCTTGTGAGCTTGGCTTACTGCAACAATTGTATTTTTTGTTGCTGCATTGTTTATGGTTCAAGTTCATGCTAAATTGAAAAGAAACTGCATGTGCTTGAGCCACTATCAAAAATTCAACATTAAGAAGCTTAAGAATGATAAGAGGTTGGTGGAAAACAAGTTAGAACAAATCCATAAGGAAGCATCAAAGTCCTCAAGTGTAAAATTCCAAGTTGTGGAAAAAGGAACAAATAAAGATCCAATCCATATCATAGCTCAAGAAGATGCCAATTCAGTTTAAGAAAAGACATATATGGATGTTGGAGTACAAACGATGGAGAGTTCAGGTGTACTTACTAATAAAAATGCAGTGATCAAACCAGTGCCTAAAACACCAAAAGTAAATCATGAGAACGCTACAGGTACGATAAAGGGAAGTCATGCTACGAAGGCACCTTATCATCACCCTAATCATGAAAACAAATACATGAACAAATCAACCTATCAATATCACCTAAGACGGAAAAAACTCACTTATCTTTCGAAAAATATTGATACCGAAGCAATTAAGTCTCATGATAACAGTTCATCGTGGAAGATACATCTTCTCACTGTAAACTTGATAGATGTCAAGTGAACTTGATGGACCGCTATACAATGTTTTGGATCGAGCTCCCTGTGTTCATATGTTGGCCCCTTTCCTCTTCGGTGGCTCCTTGTAGGAGAACACATTAACATTTGCACAGTATATCCCGCTAGTTTACCCATATATCCTCTAGAATAACAAAATATGTTAGTTTATCTCCGATGGCATTAATTTGGAAAATATGGTCGTAACCATAGTTCTATAGAAAAGGCAATAATATGTTGTAGAATAATATTACCATGTCCAACTACTCATACTAAAAGGTCTACCTAAACGATTCATCTAATGAAAGAAAAGATTTGCATTCACAACGCAAAACATGCAAAATGTAAAGTTTAATTATCTAGTATGTCATTGTAAACATGTGTACAAGTAAATGATTCATCACTACAGATGTGCTCTCGTAATAATGTCATTTACCATCCACCACATAAGCATATTAATTCAAGACTGACAAAAATAGTTCTTTGCCTTTGTCCCTTACAGGTCTAACGGTCTATATCTACTCGTTTTTGTTAATGCATTGATAAGTTCTTAATACATAAGCACCCATCCTAAAAGTGAAAGATTGATGTTTTTAATTTTGCATCACATGTGCTCATTGACAAATCACCCCTTAATTAGGGGAGGGCTAGAGTAGTTGTCAACTTCCAAGATGTAACAGATTGCATGCAAGATTATTGTACATTAGCAGAGGCCAATTCAAGTGATTTTTTACTTAGCCCCTTTGTCCCTACCCTAACTCAATCCACTCCTAGGATTCTAATGCAAATTATAATCCTCCATATCCTTATTTGTTGAAGCATCAAACACCTATTATCTTGCTATGACCATTGAAATATTAATGTCCATTTATTTTATTTGATCTGCTAGCATATGCACATTTACACATTGCTATAATAATTAGGCAAGGAACAGAGCAGGCATCAAATTCATATATATATAACTGATTGTTTGTAAGGTTATCATACATTAAGAGAGGTGAGGAATAGAGTAGGCATCAAATTCAAAGATATAACCTCTGTAACAGGACACGGACCCTCAGGCCTATTGATGATTGCAACGTCGTGTGACATTCTCCAGGATACGTTCTCCTCTGGACTGAGTTGAGTCGACCTGTAAGAGAGCCCATGTGATGGGTGTATCATTCTCCTCTAGACTGAGTTGAGTCGATGTGTGGTCTCCTACCATGTACTCCTGTGGACTAAGTTGAGTTGGGCTTGAGATGGCACTCCAGATGATTCTCCTGTGGACTCAGTTGAGATAGAGATCTATTGAGTATGACGTCCCTATGGATGAGCACAGGTGGACGTGTCCCTAGTCGTTGAGCACTAGTGGACGTGTGGATCCTTTGTTATATTGTTTGAGTGTAAGATTTACTTGTAACCCAAATTGTGATGTAAAGGGTACAAGTCGGCCCTGTTATCCCCACATTTAGGGATAGCTAGGAGATCATGTCTCGAGGCCCATAGGTCCTAGACATGGAGTACCCAGAGCCAAATCGACTTAGGCATGGCTCTGGAGGGCCCATCTTTTCTTCCTTTCAGCGCCTCTACTTTACCAGCAGCAGCAACATCCATCACCATCAGCTTGGTCTTGTGTCAAAGATGGTTCTTGCTCCATGAGGTAATGAGTCCGGGTATCATGGTATGTGTCACTCTGATCCTCAAAACCTTTGAATATGTGCATTTAATTGCTTTTATTTCTAATGAATGCTTGGATCTTATACTTGTCCACTTGACCATGTCTGGGGGGAATGACAGGATACCCTAGCAAGCCTGTGCCCGTAGGTTTTGGTTTGCCACTTGGGGGATTTCTGAAAAGCCATTGTCCACTCATTTCATATTACCACTTTTTCATCCTGCTTCCCGCTCATCTACCCCATTTCATTTGCCCAGGCATTGGGTTGGCCAATCATTTAAGCGTTGCACCTTGCCTTGCGGGAAGAAGGGGCTAAAGGCCCAGAAGGTAAAAGCAAGTTGGCAAAAGATAAAAGCCTAAAAATAAAACCTTGAGATGCTTTGCCCAGGGATCCCCGAGAAAGCAGTAAAAGGCTTCTCAGCAAGAAACAAGGGGGACCCATAAAAATAATAAAACAAGACTTAGTCAGAGGATAGGGGGTCTCATCATGAGCCAGCCTATTAGGTCCATGAGTACCTAGCAGTATGACACTACTAGTAGCTGGTTACCATGCCAGGGTAGTGACTCTTGGTTGCATGGCCAAGAGAAAGGGGGTCTCATCACAAGCCAGCCTTCTCATTTATGTGAAAGTACTTGTGGGTAATGTTGTCACCACTAGTAACCACGCCATGGCAATGTCCCCTGATTAACTTCTTGAAGAAAAAGCAATAAGAATAAAGAATAAAAGGCATGAATGGGTTTGGAAACAATTGCATCAAGGGCAGGTGCAGCTCGCCTTCTACAAAGGCACCCACATGTAAAGCTTTGCATTCCCCTGCTTTCACTACGCCCATTGTCAGGACATCCCTTATCCACATCACCCACTTACATAGCTTAGATTTAGTCTTTTCCAGGAACTTTGCTTTTCCAGTGGACACTAGCCCAATAGGACGCTCTGTCACTTTCCCCAGACTTGTATTGCAGGCTTGTATAATGTCTTTGAGCTTTTAACTGGGGTAATAGGGGTTTTATGCACATGTTTAATAAATATTGATGATGAGATGTGATTGACATTGCTATGATACCTGTGACTTATGAGCCCATGGAGGGCGTAGTTGTTGATATGCAGGATCATGCCCGACGGACAGGTACCATGTTGGACAGGTACACATGGGAAGATGATCAGTTCGAACCTCCATGGGGCTAAAGGGCCCACCAGATAGATGTTAAGACCCCAGCAGGGGGCACAGACTGGACAAAGGGTTTTGCACCAAAGAGAAGGACTTCTTGCAGAGGCACCCTGGAAGAGCTTGACCTACAAGGATTGTGCCCTTTTCAGTGGAACGTTGGCCTTGGAAGGCCTAGGACGTCACCCAGGAAGTTCATGACGTCATCCTTTCTTCATGAGCGTTTTGGCAGATGGACAGGGCAGTTTGGCACGTGTGGCAACTTGGAGAAGCCCAAGAAGGGCTAACATTTTGCTTCAGGAGGTTGCATTTGCCCTCAAAGGGGCTAACGTCACCCTAGGAAGGGGATGACGTCCTTCTATTGCTTGATTAGGGTTTTAATTCAAACATTTAATGTAAAACAGTATGATTTTAGTATTTTGGCCTTGTCAGCCTTTTCATGACCTAAAAAGTAAAATTAGGTCATTGTACTGTATAAATTGAGGGTTTTCACCTTCATTTAGAGAGGATCTTTCACTCACTCATTACTGAGGTCTGAAATTTTCGCTATCTTTTGGAGTATTTGGCTAAAATTGAGAGGCGCACTAGTTGAAGGAAGTCTTTTCTTGGCATTTTTGGCATGTCTCTTGGTGGAAGATATTACAACTAGGGTTTGCTATATGATTTCTTGGTCAAATGTAAGTGAATTTCTACAAAACTTCTTAATTGAATGGTTGTAATATTGTTTTTCTTGCATTTATGGTTATAATTTGTTGAATTAAACCATAGGTGACAAGCACACATTGAAGGTCCTTGTCTCATGTCCCTACCAAGGTTTTAAGCCATTTTATTTGCTGAAGTGAGACAGAGCCTTGCCTTAGCAACACTCTATTCTTTCTTTATAGCCCTTGTTGAAGAGGATTGAGCCTTGCCATAGCAACACTCCATCCATCTTCTTCCATGCTAGTCGTTTTTCTTATTTGTTGAGCTAAGAAGGAGAAAACGCATCAAGGCCTAGTTCCCCTACACCTTGGTGAGCCGATTTTCCCTAGGGTTTGCCTAGTAAAGCCTTGCCATAGAAACACGTTACTTGCAAACCTTCTTGTCTTAGTTTTATGCAATCTTTTGAGCTAGCCGTTTTTCCATTGAGTTATGGAAGGAGGAGAGAGCACTGAGGCCTAGTTCCCCTACACCAAAGTGAGCCTCTCTCCCCTAGGGTTTCATCCTTGAGGCCTTGCCATAGCAACACCTCAAGGCTTAACCTTCTTGTCCTTAGTCTTATTATTATCATTTGATCCTTCAGCTCTTGCGTCCTCTTGTTGACTCCATATGCCCTAGGAATGCACTGATCTAAGCCTTAGTGTAATCTCAAAACAACTTCAAATACCTTTGATCAAACCCTAACCTTTCTAACCCTAGCTTAAGACTAACCTTGCTAACTTATTATTGCTGTCATCTTTGTTATAAACATCATTGTGCAGCTAACATTTTACTTTTAAGCAATTGAATGGTTATTTAAGGCATTACCTAATGAAGTGTTATTTTGTTACATTGAATGCCAAGTTTCTTTAGCACTTATTGAAGAAGTGATCTTATAAATTGTTGCTATTGTACAAACATTGACTTCATCAATATTGTATTGCTCCAATTGCTTATATATCAGATAGTCATTAAAATATATGAAGTACTAACCAAGCGAGTAAGCTTGCATATATATCTCTTGTTGCTTTGTCTCAGGCAGGTACATCTCATTTTGGTTATACTTCTTTTTATTGGCTAGTTAGTCAGACTATCTGCTCGGTGGTGACTTGTGAGGGGGGGGAATTTATATCTTATCCTACAATCTTTTGCCTTCTCAAAACCCCAGGTCACCGGGGACGTCTCCCCTGGGCCTGACCGCCCTAAACAGAAAGAACCTTCCCGTCGAGGTGACATTGGGTGGGATTGGTTCAGTTATGCTAGTTTGTCTCTTTACATCCATCTTTCATCCTAACTGCAAACTGTGCGATAACATTTTGGCGTTGTTGTCGAGGAACACCGAGTCAAACCTTCCTTAGACGATATTTTTCGGTAAGCCTTGCCTCTAGGGGTTTTATCTTACAAGCTTACCTGGCAACTCCACTTAGGGTGTTTTCCCTTATCTTTTGATAGTTTCAAGAAAATTATCTGGCGACTCCACTTAGGGTGTTTTCCCTTATCTTTTGATAGCTTCAAGAAAATTATCTGGCGACTCCACTGATGACGAAGCCAACTATGACTTCACAATGGGACCCGAGAAACTACAAGCCTTTAGACATGAGTAAAATCCCAGGATACCCTAGACAAATGCCCCCGAAATATGAAAATTGGCTCCCTAGATTCACTGGTAGTGATGGAGAAAGGCCCGACTATCACATGACTAATTTTGGGGCTTCTTTCAACACCACCCTATCGGTGATGATGTTGAAGACTTGGTAATGAAACTCTTCTCTGCCACTCTACGTGGAAATATTAGAAGATGGTATGATAATCTTCCAGCCACTAGTATCACATCTATGGACCAGTTAGAAGAAACCTTTGTCATGAGTTGGGGCATGAAATTGGAAGATATCCAATTGTTACTTAAAGGAATTGAATACATAAGACAAACCGAGGATGAGATTGTCAGGGCTTTCGGGGTTAGGTTTCAGAGGTCGTTGCACCAGATTCCTGGGAGCCATTGTCCTGAAGACAAGTACCACTTGTATCTCTTTACCAATGCTCTTCTAGGACATTTAAGCTTCCTCTTCAACAAAAAGGGTCCAAAAACACTCGCAGAAGCTTATAACATGGCCATAGAAATGGAGGCAAACATCTCCTTGACTAGGAAGAAACATCACTTTACCCCGGATGCCCTTAGTTTGGATGAATTACCTTCCTTTGATATCTTTAGTGAAAATTCACAAGAAAGAAAGGAACAAGTTATCGATCAGCAAAATGGAGATACAGTTGAAGAGTTGAAACATAAGCAACATGATGAGATATCAACCTGTGCTCCCCACTCTAATGAAGCCGAAACACTTCCTCCTGCACAACAGAAAGACGATGAGGTTAGTTGCTTTCCTTTTCAGGATTTCGATGACACCTTGTTCCGTGATTCAGAAAATGAAGGAGGAATGAAAACCTTGAACGAAGTAAATTTTCCTTACTGTACAATTGAAGACAAAGGGGCAGTCCATGAGGATGAAACAATAATGCATGTTGAAGACACCCAACTCCTCAAAGCTCTTGCACAAGAAGAAACAATAAGTTACCCTCCTCCCCAAAATTTTGATGATGCTCTACTTTATGATGAGGGAAATGAGGAGGAGATAAATGAGTTTTTGAATGTTTCAAGTCCGGCATGTTATGATACAGATAGTGACACAGTTGATAACATTGATGAGGTTCATACATGTTGGAAGACGTAGGTGGGATATAATTGGTTATGATGTGGATCCCATCTATGACATTGAGAGTCATTTCCAATTGTTGCCTTCACAATTATCACAACAAATTACTCTTGACTAGTGGGAACAAGGAGATGAGTTTTTTACCCATACTTTTCAAAAACCCAAGGATGACCTAGTACCATGTCTTCCTGATGATTTTCAGTCTTACCTTGAGGGTTTTGATGAGTACTCCTCTGAGCACTTGGACTCTTTCCATGAAAATGATCATCAACCACTGTTGTGCTCAGATCTTCATAGGAGTAAGGACCTTCTTTGCTTAAAGAAGAATCCTTGTCACAACTTTTCCCAACCACTTCCGATTACTTTGCATTATTGTGTCTCTAGAGGTGTAGTTGGGAATTATATCTTTTGTATTGAGTTTCCTCTAAAGCAAACCCGAGAATCCAAGGGTTGGTTGAAAACTACAAGTTTAAGTCTATCATCTCATTTTTTCAACTTTCCCTTGAGAGTTTGCCAGTCGTCTACTAGATCTTTGTCGATCCCTTCTCGATCTTCAGAGTGTGAGGACGTCCTAGGTAGCCAATTTGCCGACCTTTTGAGTCAGTGTTCTGAACCTTGGACTTTTCATGACCCCTTCCTGAAGTGGATTGAGTGCTTTCCTCGAAGATTGACTTGGCACGATTTTATCCCTCCCACCCGCCCCCATGAGTTAGACTTTATGGCTTCCGATGATATGATATATATTCTAACCCATTTCATTTTTGTGCTTGACTTATCATTGTTTTGGTTTATGATGAAGCACAAAGGCAGGTATTGTGGGACACTGCTGGATCAGTTTCACTGGTCGTTTGACTACACCTGACATCCAGCCA